>JAJOOO010007075.1:0-93057 GCA_029582685.1 Solanum piurae | reverse complement strand
ACCTACTTCAAACCAACCAACTGGAGATCTACATCTACGCCCATACAATGCCTCATAAGGGGCCATCTGAATGTTGGAATGGTAACTATTGTTGTAGGTGAACTCAATAAGAGGAAGGTGATCATTCCAACTACCCTTGAAGTCGATCACACAAGCTCTCAACATGTCCTCTAAGGTATGAATGGTACGCTCTGCCTGACCATCAGTCTGTGGATGAAATGTTGTGTTAAGGTTAACCTGAGTACCAAAACCCTTCTGAAATGACTTCCAGAAATGAGAGGTAAACTGAGGACCTCTATCTTTGATGATAGACAAAGGAAACCAATGCAACCTCACAATCTCATTAATATAAAGCTTGGCGTAAATCTCCGTCAAATATGTAGTCCTGACCACCAAAAAGCGAGAAGACTTAATAACCCTATCAACAATCACCCAAATGGAGCCATGTTGTCTGCGAGTACGAGGTAAACCTGTGATGAAGTCCATGTTGATCACTTCCCACTTCCAAGTAGGAATGTCAATCTCTTAAGTCATGCTTCATGGTTTCTGATGTTCTACCTTGACTTGCTGACAATTGGGGCACTTAGCCACAAAATCTGCTATATCTCTTTCCATACCATTCAACCAATAGACTTCCCGCAGATCGCGGTACATCTTAGTGGCACCTGGATGAATAGAATATCTGTAGTTATGGGCCTCTGCAAGAATATGCTATCTCAACTCGCCCACATTACACATAATCGACCCTGGTAGCGAAGCACACCATCTCTCCCTTAGGAGAAAACCTCCACTCTCTGATTGTGCACCGCACCCTTAAGCTCAAGCAAGATTGGATCACTGACTTGCTTTTCCTTAACTTACACTACCAAAGAAGATTATGTCCCATTCTTAACCGTTACACCACCATAAGATATGCTCATAAGGCGAACTCCTAGGCGATCAAGTCTATGAACATCCCTTGCTAGCTCATTTCTTTCTTCCTCAACCTGTGCTACACTACCCATGGATAATCTGCTAAGAGCATCTACTACTACATTTGCCTTACCTCGATGGTAATACACGCTCATATCATAATCTTTGAGGAACTCAAGCCACATTCTCTGGCGAAGATTCAACTCTTTCTGGGTGAATACATACTGGAAGCTCTTATGGTCTGTGAACACATCTACATGAACACCATACAAGTAGGGTCTCCAAATCTTGAGTGCAAACACCACTACTGCAAGCTCGAGGTCATGAGTCGGGTAATTCTTCTCATGTACCTTAAGCTGTCTAGAAGCATAAGCTATAACCTGACCTCGCTGCATCAACACAAAACCTAGGCCGACTCTTGATGCATCACAATAAATGACATATCCATCTGAACCCTCTGGTAGAGTCAAAATAGGAGTTGTAGTCAACCTGGTTTTCAGTTCTACAAAGCTTTTCTCACAATCATCTGACCACTAAAACTTGACCATCTTCTGAGTCAACCTAGTCAATGGTGAGGCTATGGATGAAAATCCTTCCACGAACCATCTGTAATAACCCACTAGACCCAAGAAACTTCTGATATCTGTAGCAGAGGTAGGTCTGGGCCATTGTTCCACTGCTTCTATTTTTTGAGAATCCACTCGAATTCCTTCACTAGACACAATATGCCCAAGAAAGGCAACTGATTGTAACCAAAACTCGCACTTGTTAAATTTTGCAAATAACTGGTGATATTTGAGAGTTTGCAGAACACCTCTCAAATGACTCACATGTTCTTCCTCATTCCTAGAGTAAATGAGGATATCATCAATAAAGACGATAACGAATAAGTCCAAGTACTGCTTGAACAGTCTGTCCAAATGACAGAAATACAAATTCGTAATGACCATACCAAGTTCTGAAGGCTGTCTTTGGAATGTCACTATCTCTGACTCTAAGCTGATGATAACCTGATCTGAGGTCTATCTTTGAGAAATGACTAGCACTCTGAAGTTGGTCGAACAAGTCATCAATCCTGAGGATGGGAAACTTTTTCTTGATTGTGACTTTGTTCAACTACCTATAGTCAATGCATATTCTGAGAGAACCATCTTTCTTCTTTACGAACAACACCGGTGCGCCTCATGGCGAAATACTAGGTTTGATGAAGCCCTTATCTAGAAGGTCTTTCAACTTCTCTTTCAATTCCTTAAGCTCAGCTGGAGCCATTCTGTAAGGAGGAATAGAGATAGGCTGGATATCTGGAAAGAGATGAATTCCAAAGTCGATTTCCCTTTCGGGAGGAACTCTGGGAAGATCATCTGGAAACACTTTTGGAAACTCATTAACCACTGGAACTGACTCAAGAGTTGGAGTTTCAGAGCTAGAATCCTTAACCCAAACTAGATAATAGAGATAACCCTTAAAGATCATCTTTCTAGCCTTAAGGTAAGAAATGAATCGACCCATAGGCGCTAAGCTAGTACCCTTCCATTCTAAGATTAGTTCTCTTGGAAACTGAAAACGAACAATCCTAGTTCTACAATCGACTGAGGCATAACAGGAATGTAACCAATCCATACCTAGAATAACACCGTAGTCTACCATTTCTAACTCTAAAAGATCTGCTGAGGTGACTTTCTGGGAGACTGTGACAGGGTAATTTTTTTATACCCGTCTAGCTATAACTAGGTCACCGACTGGAGTAGAGACTGAGAAGGGTTCTGAAAGAGTTTCTGGGCTAACACTGAATTGGATTGCTATGTAAGGAGTTACAAAAGACAAAGTAGCCCCTGGATCTAACAATGCATAAACATCAAGATCAAAGACTCATAACGTATCAGTGACTACATCAGTAGAATATTCTTGTTCTTGACGAGCCTGAAGAGCATAGAGCATGTTTTGTCGTTGTCCGTCACCTACACCAGATGAGTTACCCTGCTTATTCGGGTGACCTACTGGTGCTGCTGAAGTTGTAGACTGAGCTCTACCATAATTTCCTCCTTAACCCTGTCTAGAAGGACAATCCTTCAATCTATGATCAGACTGACCACACCCAAAGCATCCTTCCTTACCTGCAAGGCACTCGCCCGGATGGTTCTTTCTACATTTCGGGCAAGTTGGGTAAGTTTTGATGCCTGAAACACTACCTTGAGACTTAAAGCTTGACGCCCTACCTTTCTGATCATTAGGGAACCTGGGGGATGGAACACTAGCTGATGAAGGGGCCGGAGTCGAAGACTTCTACTGAAACTGCGAGCGATTTCCACCACCCAATTTCTATTGGGAATACTTGTAGTTACCTATTCTTGCTTTCTTACTCTCCTTAGCATGTTCCCTAAGCTTATCACCCTCAACCTGCTAAGCATGAGTCATGAGCCTAGAGATGTTCATGTATCCCAACAACATAGCATTTATGCACTCTGTCTTCACTAAGTCTGACAGTCTATACAGAAACTTATTCATCTGAGCCCTGGAATCAGCAACCATGTGAGGAGCATACCTGAAGAGTTGGTTAAACTTGAGCCCATACTCTTGGACCGTCATGTTACCTTGACTTAAGTTCATAAATTCCTGGGCCCTTGCTTCTCTCAACTTCATGGGGAAAAACCTTTCCAGAAAGGTTTCGCTGAAACACTCCCAAGTAATAGGAGCTGCATCTGTACCCCTGTTCTCCTTCCACTGAGTATACCAGATATGAGCCACATCCTTAAGTTGGTAAGATGCTAACTCAACCCGATCATTTCCAGTTACCTGCATCACTTCAAAGATCTTCTTGACCTCATCAATGAAGTTTTGGGGATCTTCTCCAACTTGCAATCCTAAGAACTCTAGCGGATTCATCTTAACAAAGTCTCGCACCCTGGCTGCAGCTGACCCAACATTAGCATTTACCGGAATTGGAGCCCGCTGATTGTTCTGGTTGGCCACACTCTCAGCCAACCATTGGCATTTAACAAAGTCTCGCACTCTGGCTACATTCGACACTTCTTAATCAGGGACTGGAGGAGCTGCGTTTGCGTTCCTGGCATTCGCATTCCTGGAGTTAGCTCTATGAGGAGGCATGATCACTGAAACGTAGAACGTCAAGTAAGAACGGAATTAGATCATACCTTACGCACGATAAGAGTAACAAGAAAATGAAGATTTTCCCTAAGACACTTTGTAGCCTCCCTCTCATTAGATGTGGTGCACACTACACATCCATGAAAAGGAATCTACCTAGTGCAGCTTTTCAGATATCCTAGGACACATAAACCTAGTGCTCTGATACCAAGTTTGTCACACCTCGAGCTACCCCCGAGACGCAGACACGGGACCTAGGGCCACAAGTGATCCCAAGCTAACCCTGCTGGCATGATTATGAGCATACTAAAGATAAACTGAATAATAGAAACTGTGCGGAAGTTATAATCATAAATAAATGTGAAATGATGGGAAATACCCATATACTATAACTGAGATATATGAAAACTGATGAGTTTAATACAAGGAAGATATTAACTCAATACTAAGCTGAATCTATCTATGTCTGAAAATAGCCTCTAACTGACTAGAAATGCTGGGACTGGCCCCAGCTAAGTCTAGCAAAACTGAAACTAAAGGACTAAAAATACTGAAAAGAAACTCATGACTATTGTCCTCCGAGAATGAGGACTCACCACTGATTCTGCTGAACTGGAGATCGGGAACCAATCTAAGAGTGATCTTGATGATGAGAACCTGAACCTACATCACGAGAAGATGTAGCGCAGAGTATGCGTCAGTACTTGAAAGGTACTGAGCATGCAGGATAAAATACAGCTGAAATAGCATATAACTGAACAAAGCAAATAAGCAATGACATAATCTGAACATGATATAGATACTGAATGTTGAGATAACTGAATATAGTGACCAATTTATAACATGCTGAAACTGAATACTGACTGTACTGAAATGTGGTCAATGTAATGGAATCTGACAGAACTGTGGGAGCTACTAATAATCGATAATAAAACCACATGAGCTAAATGTGGAGTCTGATGTATACGCCCCATCGAGAGGACCCAATATACCCTGCCAGAGGCATAGATGCATGCTGGCGTGATCACTGATATGATGCCCACATAAGGGACTTACAACCTACGTGGCTGGTAGTTCTGGGACTATTTGGGTACGCTGAACCCTAGTCCAATTCGGTATTATGCTACTCCCAATGGATTAAGTAATTAACACATTATGACTGGATTTCTGTAAGTTACTGGATAGCTCAGACTGAACATGCAAACTGAGTATGCAACAATTAAACTAATATTGATGCATTAATAACTGAGGCATGTATAACTGAATCGCTGAAATATCTGACCTAGCATGTGTAATTCAAGAAATAAAGAAATACATAGCTAGGGTTCTGGAATTCATGCAATAAACTGAATATTAACATACTAATCTGATTTGGATCATTCTAATAGCTAAGAACCCAATAATTCTAACATTCAAGAAACCCTAGGTCTAGCCATAATAAGGGAATCAAGAAACTGACTGAATACTAGGGACCTAATGGGTGAAAGGATCCCACTAGTGAAATTTCAAATACCTGGTGACGAATGCCACGGAGAAATCCTTAGATTTAGGGGCTGGAACTGATGGAACCTTGCTGCGTTCTTGAACTAGGGTTCTTGACTTCTCTTCTCCTCTTACGCTCTAATTTTTCTAAGTTTTGATAAATGTTTTGACTTTTGTAAGTTCTAGTTATGTTTCTAGGCCTATATTGACTAAAGCATCATAATTTAGGGTCTAAATGACGTAGCTTAGGGTCCACCAAAAAAGGAAAAGACCAAAAGACCCCTGACTTAACTATTGTCGGAATGATCGAAGTATGGGACCTACGGGCCGTAGGTCAATCTACGGTACGTAGATTGGGGTCGTAGGTCAAGTAAGCCCAACAAGGCTTCACTAAAACGAGCATATCTCTTTTTTCAGAGGTCGGATTTTAGCAAACTTGGTGGCGTTGGAAAGAGGATTCAATTATCTATCATTTCATAGGTCATGGGACACATCATTTCTTTTTGTTCTAAGAGTTATGACCATTTGAAGTTGACCCAATCAACAATTTTCCTCTAACTGGTTGCTGACCCTCACCTACAGTCAGACCTATGGACCGTGGATCGAACGACGGTCCGTGTTGGTCAGCCGTCGTTTGCATCAGAGGCTGGGTAAAGGGGGTCTCGATCCACAGACATAGACTACAGATCGTGGTCTGACCTACAGACCGTGGGTCTGTCCGTGGGTCGAGACTTAGCCGATTTTCTGAGCTGGGTTTGGGGAGGGGTTGTAGTGGTTAACCACGGACCACCAGCACGGGCTGTGGTCTGATCTACTGTCCATGGATGGCCACCGTGGGTTACATCTGCAACTTCTTAAAATCTACATTTTTGGTTTGTTTCGGAGATGGGGTGTTACACCAGAGATTTTCAACAAAACAACGGAAGAGAAACAACATGCCACAAACCACTTAATATAGCATACTAGAAGCAAACAAACACAAAAACTACCCAAAACGAATGAACCGAGAATCCAACCAAGCTTACATGGTTACAAATCCAGCTTCATACACTTAGTTAAAATAGTGAAATAAATATAATGATGACCGATTATGAGTCCATACAACAAGGAAAATGAGTCGGAAAGCTTATATTTGAACTGAGTTAACTTCCATCCAGGAGTATTGAAGTCAACAAATAGAAAAGAGAACAAGACAGAGGCCGAGAAACCCAACAGAACAAAGTTTATCACATAATACTTGGAATCGAAACAAAATGTATGTGAAGAAGGAGATATTACCTTTTTCCGGGAAACTAACGGAGACGAACAAGACTTGAGGTTGACTTCCACCACCACAGGCTCGACTCGAGAAGTAGAGAATCAACACCGAAAGATTCTAATGGAAACTCAGATTCCAAGCAAATGACCAAGAGATTTCGGAAATATGAGTACTATTGACCTAAACGTAAATTTCAGCTCTCTCTTATGCTTTTCTTACTGTCTCAAGTAGGGATGTCAAATGGGCGGGTTGGGTTGAAATTGGAGATATTAAAATGAGTTGAAATAGAAATCGGGTTGAGTCTTGACCCACCCAAGTTTACTTTGAGCTCAAATGGGTTGGGTTCAAATGGGCAAAAAAAATGGGTTGGGTCTTGACCCGCCCAATTTGATCCAATTAATCTCAATAATTTTAACATAGTGATATTTAGCTTTTATAATCAGAAATCGAGTTTTGGCTCAAGATTTTTTTAAAAAAAACTAACAAATTGATAGATAAATCCTAAAAGATGTTAAATAGATAATAATTCATACCTTTAATATAGGAACATATCTTAGTAAAGAGTTTTAAAACGGGTTGAAATTGGATATCGAATTGGGCTCAATTGAGGATTCTCTTAAAATGGGTTAGGCTTGAATGGGTTGAGATTGAACCCAATTCAAATTATCTTGAGCCCAATCCTTAAAATTCTGGGTGGGTTGGGCGGGTTACCTATGTTTGGGTTCATTTTTGACACCCTAGTCTCAAGCTTCAATTTCCCAAACTTTTCCCTAACTCAATATCAACTATCTCCAAACTCCTCAGGTAAAGAGGCCATTTATAGGAGAGGAATGGGGATTGGAAAGGGGGGAAAATGGGGGATGAAATTTGAAATTTGAATTCTTTTGGATAAGGTTTGAGGAGCTGTAATTCGTACCAATTTCTAACGGATTGATAATGGAGGCCGTCGATTTCGAGCGAAGGATGATGAGGCACGTGAGATGCAAACACCTGGCTTCGTACGAGATATTCTCGTACGAACGGATAAGTGTGATGCGTGATTCGGATCGCTCTTGCTGGTTCACTGGACTCGAGTTATGAGAGAATGGGCTGTTGGGATGGGCTCAAATTGATGAAAAATGGGTTCATGAATTGAGATGGAATAAAACTGGAAAAGGGAATTAAAAATTAGCCAATTGTTTTTAGGATTTGACCAAGGTGTTAGGAATTTGGCCGATTGGAGTCTAAGAGATAGCCAAATTAAGCTCAATTGAAAAATATGGCTAAAATCTAAATAAAAATTAATTAATTAACGATTTTCTTAATTTTAACAAGCTAAAATAATTAACTTAGTTATAAGCTAATTAATTCAAAAATGTGAACTATTATATAACTAAACTAATTAGTAAAATATTTAAACAAAACAAAACTTTTTATTAGATGATTTTTGAATATTTATAAAATATACTAATTATATAGAAACATATATATTATTTGAAACTTATAAAAATGCGACAAAACTATTTAAATATAACTTGCAAATTTTTATTTTTTTGAAATTTATAAAATTAATTAGTTTAAATCGTTTGAAATTGAAGAAGCTCGATGATTAATCTATATGTGGAGGCCCAAAATTGGGTGTCAACAACTTCAACCTGTACAATCAACACACATTATTTCACAAACTCAAATAAAGCAACAAAAACTTGAGTTGCCTCCCAAGAAGCGCCTTAGTTAATGTCGTGGCACGACGCAAGTACCAACTCAAACTTCATTCTTGGGGTTTGCCATAGTATCACTAGGCAACCCCCTTGTTGTTTGGGGTTAAGATTCGAAGAATCTGACCCATTTGGGTCTCCAACTGTTTGATAGAGACGAAATGAGAAGTCATCGTCTGGTTGAGAGTCGATACATCTTCCTTCATTTCCTTCAAGACTTTATCGGATCCTTCAACGTTGTTGAGAATACGCGAGAGCATATCCTCAGTTCAGCCACCCTTAAAATCTTTGGGCTTATGACGGTCGTGGGGAGGAACATACCTATCCTTCTCCCCATCTCTCTCCTTCCAAGTGGGGTTATGATCTCGCCACTCTCTATCACATTCTCTTCAACCCTCATCCCTGTTCGAACCGGTCTAGGATAGTTAGCATGATAACCACCTCTTTGGTTGGCTAGGAAGTTGACTTCCTCGTTGTACAACACTTCAAACTTGGCCTCTTCGGGGTTTACAGACCCAACACCCACAACATTTACACTTCTAGCACGAGCACCCATGACGTTCTTGGCCAAAATGTCCAGCTGGGTGATCATCTTTGCCATATTTTGGTCCCTCTCTTGATCTTTCTCAAGCTGCTCCTTTGTCAATTCAAAAGTGAGAGGAGAGACATGATCTTCACGGGTGTACCAGGCCCGGTTAATCTTGGTCATGCCATCCAAAAGTTGGGCTGCGATAACGTAAGCTTGTTCCATTAAACCTCCCAGAGAAACTTGATCAGCTACTCCCTTTTTTATCGAATCAAGGCTTCGGTAAAAGTATTGCAGCAAAACTTTGTCGGACAAGTTGGGCATTGCAGCACCAACTTTTTGAATCTCAGCCAAGTCTCATGGATTGGCTCACTCTCCAAACGCTTGAAGCTTTGGATGTTGTCCCGAAGAGTCATCATCTTCGAAGGAGGGAAAAATCGCACTTGAAATGTGGTAACGAGCTCTTCCCACGAAGTGATAAAATCTCTTGGCAACTCCGCCAACCACTTACACGCTTCTCCCATTAGAGAAAATGGGAATAACCTCAATCGGACCGACTCTTGAGAAATGTTCTTAAAGGAGAATAGTCTGCAAACATCGACAAAGTTCCTTATATGCTCATGAGCCAACCCACCAAACAACCCTTTCAGTTGGAAGAGCTGCAACATGGTGCTTGTAATGTGGAACACAACGTTCCCTTTAGCTGTAGGTAAACGAATGGCAAAAATTCCACCCACTAGATTTGGGTCATTGGCATTCGGTTCATTGACATCATTGAGATTTCCGATGTCATCTTGGTGGCCCACTTGGCTACCATTGCTTCCATTGACACTCATTTCCTCTGTTTCAACAACAACACACAAAAACCAAAACTAAAAGTAAGTAGATTCAACTATGACTAACAAGAACAAAATTCAACTTCACCAAAGGAATTTCAAACAACACCACTCCTCGGAAGCGACACCATTTTGATTAATAACGTTTCAAAGACACTTCATCCAATTCTAAGCGTCAATGATCATTAATCAGTATGTAACCCAACTAGATGAGTTGGGGTCGAATCCCATAAGGAGCGGTACGTGTTTAAGATTCAATTGGGAGGTATGAAAATGGTCAAATCGATCATAGGAATAAAAGTTTTCGAATAAAGACATCATTCAAATTAAGGGGTGACTTGAATGTCAAATGGGGGGTTTTGGTT
The DNA here is from genome assembly GCA_029582685.1 of Solanum piurae. NCBI lineage: Eukaryota > Viridiplantae > Streptophyta > Magnoliopsida > Solanales > Solanaceae > Solanum > Solanum piurae. The sequence continues at coordinate 82,876 of JAJOOO010007075.1, read as the reverse complement.
TTGATTATCAACTACAAACAGGAATCACAACAATACGAAATAACAATAATGAGACGAGTTCTTGGGATGTGATCGATTATAGGCTAATACAAACAAATGGGTAATGGCAACTATTAGTAAATAGCTAGATATCAGTGAGTAAGCTAGGGTATAGTGGAGGTAAATTTTCTCTCGAACAATTTACCCTGAATCAAGTGATTTCTCTCGAACATCAACATCCATTCAAAATAAGACCAGCCCACTCCTTAGTCCATTCACTCTCTCAAGCTGAATGTGTTGGATTGGGTATATGATTCACTCTCTCGAGCTGAACCCAGGTCAACCCAATACTCACAAACCATCAATCAAAAACCTTAGTTCTAAAACCTCTCTCTCGACCAAGACAATAACACAAAGCTAGAACAACATTTACAACTACAATTCTTAAATTAAACCACGATTAATGATTGAAATCACTTTTAAATAGCATTTAAACTAACAATTAGCAATACCCATAAGCTAAATCAACCCATAATCACATAATCACACCCCAAGAATTGGGGTTTTAGGTAGACATCATAAAAAAGTAAAAACAGTTACCAAATTTATTATCCATCAACTGGTAAGTGTAGATTCGTCCTTACAATGCTCAAATTCGAAGAGTCTCAAAGACCCACTTCCAATATCTCAAAAGTGAAAAACTTCAATTCTTCAAAACTAAAGAAAAGCTAGAGAAAACTGTCTCCAAAATTGTTCTCAAGAGTAATTGATAATTGATAGCTAATGGATAAAAAATGATACTAAACTAAATGTTGAAAAATGTATTTATAGTCGCAAAAAATGTGTTGCGAAGAGTCACTCAGCGAAGTAAGTCGGGCTCGCCGAACCACTCCTCGAGCTGCCCTTTTGTCACTTTCATCACCCTTCTGCCTTGGCATTTAGCGTCCTAAAGGTCTACAACTTTGGGCGATCTAACACTGCGTCGAGAACTATTTGGTGATCCGTCGATTGCTCCTTTCTCTCGCCGACTTGGTTTCTTCCCTCAAGGCTTAGAATAGTGGAACTTTAGGCGATCAAATAGCAATTTGGTTATTCGTTAAGTGAACTTGGCGATCACCAAGTGAACTTGACGATCACCAAGCTGCCTTTCTTCATCCTTTAAGCCTGTTTTGTTCCTTTTTTCTTGTTAGTGTCCTTGCTTTGTTCCTCAATTCATATACCTAAAAATCAAGGGTTTTGCATCAGTTATTGGCACAAATTAAGCATATCTATTATGTCATTGTTCTTTTTTTTTCTCTTCATTATAATTTTTTTCTCTCCTTTATAATTTATCATATGTTTTAAAATAGTGTTCTTTCTTTCCTTTTTATTCTTTCTTTTTCTCTATTTCTAAATTCTTTTCCATACGTATATTTTCTTCTCTACCAAATTTTCTTTTTTGTCTGTAATTCACTATTTTTATGTAATTTTCCTTTTCCTTAAAACCACTCCATAATTATAAATTCACAGTTGTTTCATTATATTCTCTTAGGATTTTGATTATTTCTTTTATTATCTAAAACTTCTCACCCATCTTTTTATCTCTACTTTATAATTTTTACTATTTTATCACTCAAAAATATCCCCCCCCCCAAGTCAAAAGTCTAATTATTGTCACGGCTTGAAATCTCAGGTATTGATAACACCTACTAACAAAATCAGTAAGTAAGCCAAACACATAGCCCATAACCAAAACCGACAAGTTAGTACACGGAGTAGAAACATATAGAAAGTAAGGAAACAACATCAAATAAAATAAAGAGACATACAATCTTATGTTTATTTCATGAAAAACTTTTTTTAAAGAAAAACATTGTTTCATGCAAAAAAAAAATTCTTAGTAAAAAAGCAATGTTTAATGAAAGAAACATATTGAAAGTAAGGGAACAATATCGAATGGAAAATGTTTTTTTAAAAAAAAAGAATAGTCACTTCGATCAAAGAAAGATATTGTTTCATGAAAAGACGTGTTACTTCATATGCTTATGGCCTTTTTACATCTAACTTAGGCCTTCTTCTCCTCAATCCTAGAGATCGGCATTAATACGTCATCATCCTTTTCATCTTCTTCTCCATACTTGCAACCCAAAAAAAAATTGTTCTCTGATTTTCTATTTCACTTCTTTTTACACTTTTAAGAGGTAAGCTTTTGTAATTCAAGACTTAGTAAATCACTTACCGTTAAATTAGAATTCAGAGATAGAAAATGAATTTAATGACCCTCGAGGTTATTTCTATATTTTTTCATACTTTAACTATTTTCCCCTACACATAGCTTTGTTATAGCTCTTGCGTGGTATTGCAGTAGGTGGCACATTTCCCAAGGTGTTTGGGAGTGCTTTGAGCTATGTTTTTCCTCTTGGAGCCTTTTGAAATAAAATAGTGTTGACTTTAGTCAACATCTTAAAAGTCTGATGTTGAATAAGGATTATGTCAGCTCCATCAACTTCGAAAGGTATTTTTTGGTCTAGTAATGTGGTTGGTTTGGGTTTCGATGCTTTCATTTTAAGTTTGTGACATTAGATAGTTTAGCTTTAAATTTTTGGCCATAGTTTTACTACTGTAAACGATCTTGTTAAACACGCTCAAAGGGAAATTCAATCAGCGTAGTTATCTCCAAAATGTCAAGTTTGATCTAGATCGACCTTTTGTTTTTATCCTAAGGTGTTTTTGGATGAGTTAGTGGCTTTTGTCATTTTTTTGGTGTTTCTCTATAAGTGTTCACTTGGGTTAACATTTTTACGAGATGATATATGTTAATTTTATTCAATTCTGTTTAGTTTGGAATATCACTTTTTATTGGGTAGCATAATTTGTTTTCATTCACAGTATTATGAATGAATCATAAGCTCCCATCAGGGGAATTCCCCATTCTTGGTGAACTTCTGATGCAATGCTTGGCCGGCATTCGCAGAGAGAAGTGCCACATTTGTGAAGGGTCAACATGGATGACCTCCATGTTCACGAGGGGTTTATCACCTGACAGTTATAAGATTTAAAAGTCATTTTCACCATGAAAACTCAATTTAAAGACTTGGTCTTTTGGCGAATTAGAGAGCATTTCTTGATGGATTTGAGTTATTCTTGGTGAGTTACATCCGGAAACAACATGGCCACTTTCCGACAGTGAGAAATCCTTCGTAAAGCTTGGTATAACCAACAATTTCCTCCTAATTTTCCATTTGTGATTCACTTGACCTAATTAATGGTGGGGTTTGATTTGGCTTAATTGTTGCTCGAATTGGGCCCATTTTCGGATAACAAGTTGCTTGAGCGGTGTAGGACCTCATGTTAGAGTCAATTTTTAAACTCCGTATATAGGTCCCATGATTATGTTTTGGGCTTATTTTTCCATTTTGATTTCATATATTTATATGGGTATTATTGCGCTTGTTTTGGCATTCCTGCCATGTTGTTCATACCGTGGTATCATGTGGAGGACCTTTGGAAGGGAAAAGCTCCAAACCAGAGGTTCTTGTGTCGTTTCAGCCTTGAGGTACGTTACAGTTTCACTATTCTTAGACTTGGCTTAGTTTCTTTAATTATTTATTGAGTATTATCTCATGTTAGGTTGAAATTAAAGATTAGTTTAGGATTCTTGATCCTTAGTAAATATATGGTATTCCTTCGGCTGTTTAGTGTAGCTTTCAGCTGGAAAACCTTAGATTCGGTTTATCTTTGATTTTGATATCATTTAGTATAGTTAGAAATGACTTCTAGGTAGTGTGAAACTTTGGTTGCCGCTTGTTTATTAGGTATGGATTGTTTACTTCTACTCTTGAGCTTGAGTTTTAAATTAATTTTAGCTAATAAAATTATCTGCGCTTCGCACGGGAATTTAACATCCCGGAATTTATAAAATAATATTTAAAACCTATCGTCATTAAAACTAAAATACTATGTTATCATACATACAAGATTAGGTAGCAACAAACATTAGTAATATAAAGGAAAATGAAAATTATTACATCTTATCATTTATCCTAAATAACATAAGCATAAATTAATGAATGTTAAAATACATATAGGGATCTGTAATATAAGCAATGGTGTTAGTGAGCCAATACATACCAGGATTTGTAGCATAAGAAATAGTGTCAGTAAGCCACTCAACAGGAGAAAAGTACATAAATATGTAACTGTGAAGAAGAAGAAGAAGAAGGAGAAGGAGAAGGAGAAAGAGAAGGAGAAGGAGAACGAGAACGAGAACGAGAAGGAGAAGGAGAAGGAGGGAGGAGAAGAAGAAGAAGAATAGGAAGAAGAGGAAGGAGAGGAAGGAGAGGAAGGAGAGGAAGAAGAGGAAGAATAGGAGGAGAAGGAGGAGAAGGAGGAGAAGGAGAAGAAGAAGGAGAAGAAGAAGAAGAAGAAGAAGAAGAAGAAGAAGAAGAAGAAGAAGAAGAAGAAGAAGAAGAAGAAGAAGAAGAAGAGGAAGAGGAAGAGGAAGAGGAAGAGGAAGAGGAAGAGGAAGAGGAGGAGGACGAGGAGGAGGACGAGGAGGAGGAGGAGGAGGAGGAGGAGGAGGAGGAAGAGGAAGAGGAAGAGGAAGAAGAGGTTAAGAATTTTTGTTGTTTTAAAATGAGAGGAATTCCCTCTATTTATAGACAACAAAGGGTAGTGTGAACAAATGTTGATTGTGCCTTCTGGGTAAGGTTACAACTATTTGGAAAAGTTGCAACCCTTCAGAATTGTTATAACCTTTCATAAAAGTCACAACTTTTTATAAAAGTCGCAACTCTTCATTAAAGTCGCAATTTTTCATAAAAGTCACAACTTTACATAAAAGTCACAACTTTTCATTAAAGCCGCAACTCTTCATTAAAGTTGCAACTTTTCATTAAAATTCACAACTTTTCATAAAAGTCGCAACTCTTCATTAAAGTCTCAACTCTTCATTAAATGTCACAACTTTTCATGAAAGGAGAAGGCTATTTTTGGAAATAAATAAATAAAAAGGGTATTCTTGTTTGTGGTGGTGCCACGTAGGCGTGCCTGATGTTCTCTTTTATATATATATATGATATGATATGATATATGATATTATATGCTATATAATATGCTTATTGGGCCCGAGGTTGTAAAATGGACTACACACTATATATATATATATATATATATATATATATATAAAATAATAAATAATGAATTATAAAACAAAAGAGTTAAAAAAAATAAAAACATTTTTTAAAAGTGATCCTTCGTGGGAAGTGGTATAGTTTTTTTAGGATTCTTTTTTTGTTTTCTTTTTACACATTGTAGATGGAAAATCATCATTTATTTTATTTAATTTGTAATTACTAATTTTAAAATAATCAATTAATGAAATTTTTGTATATATATATATTGATATTTCTCAACTACCCTTCTTTCAATTCAAAGTGTAGGTCATCGCTAACAAGTATAAATCCAATGATGAGTTGGGGTCCATCCCAGATAGAGTGTTACGGTAAATAATTCAATTATTAAGTAAAGACCAGTTCTAATCTTTTGTAGAGGTAAAGGATTGTGTAACATAAATTAAATCTCGAAGTTTCAGTTATCAATATAAAAAAGGAGGGATTTAGTAACCAAGTTCTAACAACAACAATTAACACAAAATTTGAACCATTAGTGTAACATCCCAGATTCTAAAAGAGACAAAATGCATATTTTCAGAAGTTGCAGGTGCCACCAACGGAGGCCACATACGGACTGTAGGTGGGGTCCATGGTTGGCCATGTGCAACTCTCTCCCTAGAACCCTAGAAAATTTCAGACAAGGCACGACCCACGGCCGGACCTACGGACCATAGGTCAGACCAAGGGTCGTGGTCCAAGTTCATGGACCATGACCCTCCAATGCATTCTCTGAATCCAAACGACGAGGTGACACGACGGACTGTAGGTCCATCCACGGTCAGTTGATAAGGCCCGTCGTTGGCCCCCACAGTTTTTATGTTAGGGGTCGTTTGATCTTTTTCCCTATGCGTTGGAAACCTAAATTAATTCGTTTAGCCCCTAAACTACGTCGTTTTGGTCAGTTTAAGCCTAGTAACTAAATCAGAACTTACCCTAAGCAATTCATTCTCCAAAATTCATCTAATTAGAACGAAAAGAGGAGAAAGTAGTCGACCAAACCCTCTTCAAGAACGCAATAAGTTTTCCTTAGTTCCAGCCCCGAAATAGAAAAATTTCTCCATGAAATTCATCACCAGGTATATGGGATTTCACAATTGGATTCCTTTCATCCACTAGGTCCCTAAAATTCATTCAGATTCTTGATTCCCTTCATATTATCTAGACCTAGGGTTTCTTGAACTTTAGAGAATTGTTGTGATTTAGCTGTTAGAATATTCCTAATCAGATTTTCATATTGTTGTAACACTGTTTCTTAGTTCCTTGCATGAAATTCCGAAGCTTAGTTGTGTAGATTAGTTTAGTTCATGAATTACACTAGCTAGGACTGACAAACATATATACATGCCTCAATTTTCAAATGTTTCTATATAAGTACTTTAATGTTGCATTTTTTGTTAGCATGTCAGAATATTGAGTTATCTAGAATATTTCAATTATGTTGTATTGAACACATTTCCAGTTTGGAGTTGGCTTAACACCGAGTTGGACTCGGGTCAGTCACCCTCACAGTCCACGAACTACGTGCCCCCGTAAGTTTATAAATCCCCTCCGTAGGTGTCAGATATTTAGTGATCACGCCAATCATGCCTTTATACCCCTGGCAAGGTATATTGGGTCCTCTCGATGGGGCGTATACATTGGACTCCACGTTTGGCTCATATGGTTTTATATCGATTAATAGTAGCTCCCACAGTCAGACTCTAGTGCATTTGACCAGGTTACTAGTTATATTTATGTATTCAGTATCAGCACGTTATGTACTTGGTCATTGCATTCAGTTCAATTCTTTTCAGTATATATCAATATTTCCATCATGTTCAGATTATGTCATTACTTAGTTATGCTTTGCTCAGTTATATGTTTTGTTCAGTTTTATCCTATCGTGCATGCTTAGTACCTTTCAAGTAGCAACGCATACTCTGTGCTACATCTTTTCGTAATGTAGGTTAAGGTCCTCAGCATTCAGATCACGTGTAGATTGGTTGCCGATCCGTATTCAGCAGTATCAGTGGTGAGTCCTCATTCTTCGAGGATAACATACATGTTCTTTTACATTCAGTCTTTCATTTTAGTTTCATTCTTGCTAGAGTTAGCTAGGGGCATGTCCCATTAAAATCGTTTCTATAAAAGAAAAATAATGCACGACACCGATACAACATAAATTTTAATCGTACAATCATTTAATTAGTATAATTTTACCTTAAATTCTGCGTAATATAAGTCCTTTGTCTCTGGTGTAATGGACTTTCAATCATGTCCTTTGTGATCCAACTTCTCCTTGAGGATTTTTGTGACTGCTCGAGATACATTATTACTTGGCTCCATGCTTGAATAAGTAACAAACATTATACTTTAACACCACCAAGTCAGGTAAAAGATAATACAATCAACAAAAAAATTAGGCAGGTTAAATGCTTCTGTTAACTTTTGTTACTCTTTACACAAACAACAACACTGCAACAATAACAACAGTAAATTAAATAAAGTATCAACACAAAATTGTAGAATGTACTGACTCCATAAGTTGTGTACGAAATGTGTGCCCCATAGAGAACAAGATGTAGAAATAATACTAAGAACAATGAAGAGAGTAGTAACAAATAATCTAGTCCAATCTAATAAATCAAATTATTAATTGTACACACATGTTCATAATTAGAATGGAACAAGATTCAAAGAATCAACACAAATTACAGAAAATATGGGACAAGACAATATTGCAGCCGTTCTACAGGTAGAATATATGCATACCGTTTGAACCATCGATCCTCAAGCAACAAATCAATCCAGAGAGTTTAAGCAATCAGTTAATGACAAAAACGTGAAGTGGACTATCAGAGACTCCGTAAGCGTGTATATATAAACAAAACATTGTTCTACCATATTGAAAAATAAGAAATTCCCTCTAAAGATGAACTGATACATAATATAAGCATGAAACAAAAATGAACAAAAAAATGTACATGGAAGGGTACTTGTACCCTTACACTCCAAGAATGACTTCATTTGGGATACGAGTAGCATCATTTGTGTTTGAAGAATTTGTTGATATGATTTCATATCTAGATGTATCAATTGCGGAAGATGATGATGGTATGGATCTATTGACATCTACAACTGAATGTACAATTTCTGGTGCCAATGATTCTGGTGATAGTGATGCTTGATTAGGTGTGGAACTCAACATAGGAGGAGATGTCAGGGGATCGTCTTTCCTTTTCTCAGAATATCTACCTGTTCCACCTCCCCTGGGTGCCATATCTATGACTTCAAAGATACAAGTACATACACAAAAAACATGACTAATGAATCATGATCCAATATAATTATAACATTCATAATTAATTAACTAATTAGTACAAGATTGGATTTGAAAAGTTAAGGAATTCATGTGTTATCTAGACAACGAAGTTAAAAGATAAACACTTGAAGTGGAACAAATTTATTTCATCACTATTTCTTAATGTAGTTCCATTGTCGGCTATTTTTCTAATAAAAATGAGAGTAAGGCAAATGTTTCTACTAAAATTCAATTGCAGTAGTATAATGTTTCTTTTTCTTTTGTAGCTAGTTTAATCAAACTTCATAAAATAAGTTACATTGAAGAAATATCACCCTCGCAACACTGAACGACCAAAGAAAATGCAAAAACAAAAGTTTGATGCTCCTCTGTGTGTTTGGAAGAGTCTGTTGTCTGTGTTTTTTAAAATAAGGAACGTGGGGCTTGAAAACATTAAAAACCTTTCAGAGCTCTAGGATTCAATCTGCAGAGCTATCTCAAAGAATAACTTTTACAATAGGATTAAAAAACACAAGTATCCTTATATTCCATCTTCTTTACTCTATAATCGTTCAAGTATAAACTATTAAAATTGTGTGTATTTACATCACAATAAAGCATATCAAAAGACTACAAAGGACTGATCGAATAAACCAACCTAAAGGAAAATAAGAATACTTACCAGTTACCCAAAAGAATTGTTGAACAGAAAATCCAAGAGCCTCTTATGGATTGTGGGATACGACAGCTTCAGGTAATGTTTCAATAAGAACGGTATTCTGAACGTGGGTAGTATATAGGAAAGAGGAAGCTGAAATAATGGCGCAATTTTTTTCTTTTCTTTTTTCATTTTCTTTTCCTATTTTTTTGGGGTCACTTTCAAATTTAAATCCGTGCTTCCATTATTTTGGAGTACTTTTACTATTTTTTTAAATTTCTATATTATATACATTCCACATAATATTGGTACTATATATAGTCTTATGACTTAATACATCCTAGGTATTAGATTATCATTTTTAAAAAGTAATGTTTTAATTTTACATAGTCAATTTTACAAAAAAAAAAAAAAAAAACAATTGCAACAAATTGTTTGCTTGGACTATAATATATAACTTCTAAGTCCGAAAGAAAATTATAGCTATTTTTTAAAAAGAAATTGAAAACCCTATTAGACCATAAATGACTTTCTGGAGCTAACCACATTGATAGAATTCTCAACCGAGAAATTTTACTAAGAATGTTGACCGAAGTAAAAGTCCACTCAAAACGAAAGCCTCAAAACCTAAACTAACCATCCTATTAGATAAAAAATGACCCTTTTGAGCTAACCTCACTAGAGGAATTCTCATCCGAGCACGTTTACCAAAAAAGTTGAATGAAGTCAAATTTGGGCAAAACTTAAAAGTTAAAATGCCTAATGACATAAACCGAAAATGAAAATTTCAACACCCTAACCAACCATCCTATTAGAATAAAAATGACATTACGGAGTTAACCGCATTGATGGAATTATCATTCGTGCACGTTTACCAAAAAATTAACTGAAGTTTAATTTTGGTGAAACCTTAAAAGTTAAAATGACTAATGGCATAAGCTGATAACGAAAGCCTCATAACCCAAACCAACCATCCTATTAGATCACAAATGACTTTTCGGATCTAATTAATCACGCTGACGGAGTTCTCATCCGAGCATGTTTACTAAAAATAATGACCAAAGTCAAATTTTGGCCAAAACTTAAAAGTTAAAACGCATAATAGAACAACTTGAAAATAAAAGCCTCCAAATCCAAATGAAACAACCTGATAGATCAAAAGTAACTCTCCGGAGCTAATCACGCTGACAAAATACTCATCCGAGCATGATTGCCAAATATATTGACCAAAATCAAATTTTGGCCAAAGTTTAAAGTTAAAATGCCTAATGGCAAAAACTAAAAAGAAAGCCTCAAAATCCGAACGAACCATCCTATTAGATCGAAAATGACCTTTCGGAGCTAACCACGCTAAGAGAATTCTCATCCCAACACGTTTACCAAAAATACTGATCGCAGTAAAATTTTGATCAAAACTTAATAGTTAAAACGCCTAACGGCATAAACTAAAAATGAAACCTTCAAAATCCATAACAACAATCCAATTATATCAAAAATGACTTTCCAGAGCTAATCGCGTTGGCTGAAGTCTCATCCGAGCACGTTTATCAAGAATATTGACCAAAGTCAAATTTTGGCCAAAAGCTAAAATTTAAAATGCCTAATGGAACAAGCTGAAAATGAAAGCCTCAAAATCCCAACCAACCATCCTATTAGATCAAAAGTGACTTTCTAGAGCTAATCGCGCTGACAAGATACACATCCGAGCATATTTACCAAAAATCTTGACCAAAGTCAAAATTTGGTCAAACCAGAAAATTAAAACGCCTAATGGCACAAACTGAAAAATGAAACCCTCAAAATCTAAACAAACCGTCATATTAGATCAAAAGTGACTTACCAGAACTAATCACGTTGACGAAATTCTCATCCGAGCATATTTACCAAAAATATTGACCAAAGTAAAATTATAGCTAAAACTCCTAATCACACAAACTGAATGAAGGCCTCAAAATCCAAACCAACCGGCCTATTAGAAAAAAATGACCTTTCAAATCCTACCGCGCTAACGAAATTCTCATTCAAGCACATTTACCAAAAATGTCGACCGGAGTCAATTTTTGGTTAAAACTTAAAAGTTAAAACACATAATGGCACAACTTGAAAATGAAAGCCTCCAAATCCAAACGAACCAACTTGTTAGATCAAAAGTAAATATTCGGAGTTAATCGGGCTGATAAAATAATCATCGAGCATGATAGCCAAATATATTGACCAAAGTCAAATTTTGGCCAAATTTAAAAGTTAAAATGCCTAATGGCAAAAGCTGAAATGAACGCCTCAAAATCTGAACGAACCATCCTATTAGATCGGAAATAACCTTTCTGAGCTACTCGCGCTAAGAGAATTTTCATCCCAACACGTTTACCAAAAATATTGATCACAGTAAAATTTTGATCAAAACTTAAAAGTTAAAACGCCTAACGGCATAAACTAAAAATGAAAGCTTGAAAATCTATACCAACCATCCTATTAGATCAAAATTAAATTTCTAGAGCTAATCGCGCTGGTTGAAGTCTCATCCGAGCACGTTTAGCAAACATATTGACCAAAGTCAAATTTTGGCCAAAATCTATATTTTAAAATGCCTAATGGAACAAGCTGAAACTGAAAGCCTCAAAATCCGAACCAACCATCCTATTATATCAAAAGTTACTTTCTAGAGCTAATCGCGCCGATAGGATACACATTCTAGCATGTTTACCAAAAATCTTGACCAAAGTCAAAATTTGGTCAAACTAGACAATTTAAAACGCCTAATGGCACAAACTGAAAAATGAAACCCTCAAAATTCGAACCAACCAACCTATTAGATCAAAAGTGACTTACCAGAACTAATCACGCTGACGAAATTCTAATCCGAGAATATTTACCAAAAATATTGACCAAAGTAAAATTATAGCTAAAAGTTACATGTTAGAACGCCTAATAACACAAACCAACCGTCCTATTAGAACAAAAATGACCTTTCAGAGCTTACTGCGCTAACAAAATTCTCATTAAAGAACATTTACTGAAAATGTTGACCGGAGTCAAATTTTGGTCAAAACATAAAAGTTAAAACGCATAATGGCACCAACTTAAAATGAAAGACTCAAAATTTGAACACCATCCTATTAGATAAAAAATGATGTAGCAGAGCTAATCGCGCTGACAGAATTCTCATCCGAGCATGTTTAACAAAGTCAAATTTTGGCCAAAACTTAAAAGTTAAAATGCCTAATGGAACAAACTGAAAATGAAAGCCTCAAAATCCGTACCAACCATCGAATTAGATAAAAATGACATTTCAGAGCTAATTGCGGTGAGAAAATTCTCATTTGAGCATGTTTACCAAAAATATCTACCAAAGTGAAATTTTGGCCAAAACTTAAAAGTTAAAGCGCCTAATGGCACAAATTAGAAATGAAAGCCTCAAAATATGTGCCAACCATCCTACTAGATAAAAAATGAGCTTTCGGAGCTAACAACACTGACACAATTCTCATCCGAGCATGTTTATAAAAAATGTTGTCTGAAGTCATATTTTGGTCAAAACTTAAAAGTGAATGGATGGATTTTGGTAAAAGGGATGGGGGATGATTATTGCGTAAATTAAAGTTGGGGGGAAGGGTAGTTTGATATTTAAAGCAAACTTCTTGGGGGGAGGGGATGAGTTTCATCAATTTTTTCTTTCAAAAAATAAATAAGAAAAAGTCATGATAAAATTTGGATCAATAGAATTAGTAAAATTATTAGTGAATGTAACTATATATGTAAGTAAAGATAAATTTATCTAAATGCTAGATTCTTTACAAAATAACAATTGATATTATCATTAAATATATCACTAAAGATTGATTCAGTATTATGTCATTAAATTTACTTATTATTTCAACACTAGATGATGATTTACCAAACAATTTAAATTTTCAATTGGTAAATTTACCAACTATTTAAATATCAGTTAGTACTTTAATAATTTACCAATAAATTTAATCACATGAGGTAAAAGTTATTATCCAACTCAACATTCATATGTAATATTACCATCTAAAAATTAATATGTTGGTAAATTTACTAATGGATTAATGATCCGTTGGTGTATTACCAATTATTTTTATTATGGTAGTAATTTACAAACTACAATCTTTACTCGTTGGCAAAATTTCCAACTGATTGGACTTTATTGGCAAGTTTACCAACAAATTACATTTCGTTTTTAATTTACCAACATATTTATATTGGGTTGGTAAATTTAGCAACAACATCTTGTCGTTGGTTAATGGTTGGTTAGTAATTCTTAGGTAATCTGTTGATAAATTATATAAATAATTTTTTGTTATATTTACGAATCGATATATACTTCGTTGGTAATATTACCAACAAAAGGTGTGTGTTAGTATTATTTCAGTTGGTAATCAATTAATAAAAAGTTGCTAAATTTGGCGCCATATTTTCTCGCCGTATTTACCAACTAAAATACTTGGTTTGTAATATTTTGGTTGGTAATCTGTTAGACTTTCATCGTTATGTTTAAAAATATAATTCGGTTAGACATATGTTGATAATTTGTTAGTAAAATACTAACAAATTTAAGATGTTGGTAAATTATTTGGCAAAATGTTTTGATCAGTTTTATCCCATCCTGCATGCTCAGTACCTTACAAGTAGTGATGCATACTCTGTGTTACATCATTTCGTGATATAGGTTCAGGTCCTCAGTATTCAAATCACGTGTAGATCGGTTCCCGATCCATATTCAACAGTATCAGTTATGAGTCCTCATTCTTCGAGGACGACATACATGTTCTTTTACATTTAGTCTTTCATTTTAGTTTCAGTCTTGCTAGAGTTAACTAGGGGCATGTCCCAACATCTATAGTCAGTTAGAGGCTTATTTTAAACATAGTTAGATTCAACTTTAGTTTTTGAGTTATAGCCAATGTTATTAACTCTCATCCAGTATTTATCTTCAGACTAGTATTGGGTATCCCCCACTATTTTAGTTTATCTCATGTTTTAAGCTTCCGCACAATGTCTCTTATTTCAGAATTTTTTATATGATCATCTTATGCCAGGTCAGGGTTAGCTTGGGGTCACTCGTGATCTTAGGTCCCGTGTTTACGTCAAAGGGGTAGCCTCGACGCGTGATAAACTTGGTTACAGAGCATTAGGTTTAAGAGTCCTAAGATGTCTGAAAAGCCGTACTAAGTGGAGTCCTTTTCATTAGTGTGAAGTGCGCCACACCTATGAGGGGGAGGCTACAAAGTATTTTAGGAAAAACTTCAGTTTGTTGTTATTCTTATTGTGCGTGGGTATTATCTCCTTTCTAACTTGATAATATGTATTTCAGATCATGCCTCCTCGTAGAGCATACAGAAGGAATGCTAATGCCCGTAAAGCAAATACAGTTCCTCCAACCCCAGACCATGAGGTTTCAAATGCAGAGTATTGAAATGCTATCAAACTCTTGGCCCAGAGTGTAGCTAACCACAACAATCAACAAGTTCCAATTCCTGCAAATACTAGTGGTGGATCAGTGGAAGCTAGGGTCCGTGAATTTGTTAGGATGAATCCACCTGAGTTTCTGATGAGTCCACAATTTGGACTCATTTAGGGCTTTATTTTAATAGATTTAGTGTCCTCAAATGCATATTTTGTGCCAATAACTGATGTAAATCCTTGATTTTCAGGTATTTTGATTGAGGAACAAAGCATGGACACTAATGAGAAAAAAGGAACAAGGTAGCTAAAAGAACGGAGAAAAGAAGGCCTGAGGATCATCTAACCCATTGGGCGAGTTGCCGAATGGCCATTGTCTTGCCTAATGTTCCAGTGTGCCAAGCCCTGAAGGAGAAAATCAAGTCGGCAATAGAAAAGAGTAGTCGGTGAGTCACCGAATGGTTCCATGATGCAGTGCTAGATTGTCCAAAGTTACAGAACTTGAAGATGCTGAAGACTAAAGCAGAAGGGCGATGGAATTGACCAAAGGGTGGATCGCCGAGTGGATCGGCGATCCCGACTTATCGCGCTGAATGATCCTTCGTAGCATATTTTTGGCGACAATAAATACATATTTGAATATTTAGTTTTAAAAAGGTGTTAGAGATTATTATTGATTGTTGTTCAGTTTTCAAGTTGAGAGCTTATAACTGAGTATTAAGACAATATTTCCTTAGCTTTAAAGATTTCAAGTTTTCCATTTCTGAGAAATTGGAAGTAGGTGTTGAATATTCTTCATCTTAGACCTTTGTAAAGACTAAATTAATCTTACTCAGTTGATGAAAACATAATTTGGTAACAATTTTTATCTTTTTATGATGTCTAGCTAAAAGCCCAATTCTTGGGGTGTGATTATGGGTTGATTTAGCTGCTGGGTATTGTTAATTGATAGTTTAAATGTTGTTTAAAAGTGATTTCATTCAGTAATGCCAACTCTAACTTCATGTTTTTGGCTTGCTCGAGAGAGAGGTTTTAAAACCAAGATTACTGATTTGATGGTCTATTGGGTTATCACGGGTTCATCTCGAGAGAGTTAATCCTAAACCCTTTTCCACAGATTCAGCTCGAGAGAGTGAATGGACTAAAGCGAAGACTGTTCTTAATTGCTGCTTATTGGTGTTCGAGAGAAACCAATTTGATTGAGGGTAAATTGTTGGAGAGAAAGTTTACCCCCACTAAAGTCTAACTTATTCATTGATTTACAACTATTTACTATTAATTGCAATTATCCATTTGTCTACCTTAGCCTATAATCCAATCACATCCCAAGAAACCGTCTTTATATTTGTTCCTTTCGTGTTATTTGGTGTTGTAGCTGATAGTTGAAACCATACCCCCTGTTATTTGACACTTGTGTCACCCCAAACTTCAACCATGCTTTTATTCGTAAATGTTTTTACCTATGACTGACTTTAGCATATTTATGCTTTTCTATTGATTCTCAAATACGTACTACTCCCTATGGAATTCGACCCCAAATCACTTAGTTGGGTTATATTACTAACTAAAGACCGTTGACGCTTAGTATTGGATGAAGTGTCTTTGAAACGTTATTAATCAAAATGGCGCCACTGCCGGGGAGTAGTGTTACTTGAGAATTTTTAGTTAAGTTGAATTTTGTTCTTGTTAGTTATAGTTGTACTTACTTAATTTTAGTTTTGTTTTGCTTGTTTGTGTATTGAAACAGAAAGAATGAGTATGAACGGCAACAATGGTAGCCAAGTAGGCCATCAAGATGACATCGGAAACCTCAACGATGTCAACGAGCCTAATGCTAATAACCTCCATCTTATGGGTGGTATTGGTGACATTCCTTGATTTCGGCCGAAAGGAATGCGGTGTTCCACATCACAAGTACTATGTTGCAACTCTTGCAATTGAAGGGGCTGTTCAGTGGTTTGGCTCAAGAGGATCCCCATGAGCATATTAGAAACTTCGTGGATGTTTTCGGACCATTCTCCTTCAAGAACATATCCCAATAGTGGGTCCGGTTGAGTTTGTTCCCATTCTCTTTAATGGGAGAAGCATGTAAGTGGCTGGCTGAATTGCCACATGAATCAATCACTTCATGGGAGGAGTTGGTCACTGCATTTCAAGTGCGCTTTTTCCCTCCTTCGAAGATGATGACTCTTCGGGATAGCATTCAAAGCTTCAAGCGTCTAGAAGGCGAGCCAATTCATGAAACTTGGCTTCGATTAAAAAAAATTGGTGCTTCAATGCCCAACTCATGGCTTTCCTGAATACGTGCTCCTGCAGTATTTTTACCGGAGCCTTGACTCGGTAAACAAGGGTGTTGCTGACCAACTTTCTTCGGGAAGTTTGATGCAACAACCTTATGTGATAACGGCTAAGCTCTTGGATGGCATGACTACCATAAATAGGGCGTGGTATACCCGTGAAGACCAGGTCTCCCCTCTCACGTTCAAATTGACCAAGGAACATATGGAGAAGGACCAAGAGAGGGACCAGAAAATGGCCAAGATCATGACACAACTTGACATTTTGTCCAAAAATGTCATGGCAGCTAGTGCTCGAGGTTTCAATGCCATGGGTGTCGGCTGTGATAATCCGGATGAGTCCAAGTTTGAGACCTTGTATAATGAAGAGGTGAATTTCCTAGCCAACCAAGGTGGTGTTTATTGTTCAAACTACCCGAGGTAAGGTGGTAACGAAGGTTTGAATAGTGATGAAGGTTGGAAGGATCGTGATAGAGAATAGAGGGACCAAAATCCCAATTGGAAGGATGGGGAGAAGGATAGGTATGTGCTTCCCCGCGAGCACCAAAAGCCAAAGGTTTTGGAAGCTGGTCGGTCTGAGGATATGCTTTCTCATATCCTCAACAAAGTTGAGGGGTTGGACAAGATTTTGAAAGAAATGAAAGAAGATGTGTCGACCCTTAGCTAGACCGTTACCTCCCATTCATTGTCGATCAAGAAGTTGGAGACCCAAATGGGCCATATCATATCTAATTTGAACCCGAGACAGCAATGGGGTTTGCCTAGTGTCACTATGGCAAATCCCAAGAATGAGGTTTGAGTGTGGACTTGCATCGTTCCACGACGTTAACTAAGGCGCTGCTTCGGAGGCAACCCAAGTTTTATTTTCTTTTTTCTTAAGTTGGAAATAATGGTGTGTTGAATGTGCAGGTCAAAGTGTGGAAAGTGTTTGAAAAGTGCAGGTTGGCGAGCTGAAAGTCCAGTTGGCGCATCGCCGAAGAGGTCAGTGAGACCTACCTGGACCACCGTTGGAATCAAGACAAATTTAAATTAGAGTCTGTAAAACTGGGCGAGCCCAGGATAAACTTGGTGAATCGCCGACCAGGTCGGCGATCGTGATCTAGTCCGCCGTTTGGACCCCCCACAATAACCGAAGGTCCTGGAAAACTCGGCGAGGTAAGTGACCACTTGGCGTGTCATCGATTGGGTCGGTGAGCACGACTAATGTCGCAGAATGGGAGAGAACTGGACGGTTTTGAAGGCCAAAGGTTTAAACTTTCAAACTCTTTCACTTTCCCTCACTTTTAATCTTCCCAAACTCACACCCGCACTTTAGTTTCTATATTTATTGCATATTTATATTATTTTAGTCATTGATTATGTGTTCGGAGTGGATTACTTTGCCGCCTAGCATTTCAATCTTGTTTAATCGGCATATAAGGTTTGTTTTCCAAACCCCGAGTTTATTTTTATCGAATTTGTACATATTTGCAATGATCTTATCTTGTTGTCATGTGATGGGCCTCTCTAAGTAAAATTGTTGTTATGTATGCCTTTTTTAATTCAATATTCTTGCTCGTAATACCGTAAATGTTGAATTCCTATGATTTTATACCTTAAATTTGACTAAATCTTGTGAGGTTGTGCTTGCATGTTGTTGATTCTAGTCGGGTGAAGTCTATGTAACCTGTATTTGTGCCAAATGACTTAATTTTCCCAATGATAGAGCGGGTGACGTCATTCTTAAGGGCGAAAGTCGTGAAATGGCAAAATTTGGCAAAACCGGGAGAAATCTTAGTATCTCGGGGTAGTGGGTGTTATGGGTCTTGCCTTAATTTGATGGGTGCATGCTTTGATTTTGTTTTCGGGGGTGGCAGGGTTAAACTTGAGTTGTGTTGAAAGTAGGCACGTTGGGTAGTTTGGCGAGCTGGGTCGAGCTCGCCGAACCACTCGGCGGTTCGCTGAAGTTCCCCATCTCGCCTTTAATTTCATGCTATACTTGAAATTTGATTCTGTAACTTTCGACGAGAAACTTGAGGTCGCCGAAGGCACTCAGTGACTCACCGAAGTCTTCTTGATCGCCCATTGTCTGCACCCCTTAGCCCTTTTTGCACTGTAACTTTCGTCGGGCTAATCCTTGCTCGCCAAATGCTTTCGCCGATTTGCCGAAAAGTCCCTCCATCGCCGACATGCCAATTTTTTTTGAGTATTTTGAGCCAATCTTTTCAGCGAGCCCGATCTAGCTCGCCAAAGTGATTCGGCAAGTCTATCTACAACTTTTTCTCTATGCAGTTTATTGAATGATTTTTAACTTTTTTCCGATGATTTACAAACATGGTATGGACCAACATCGACATGCCACCCCGAAAAAGAGCACGGGGTATCACAATCAATGAAGGGGGATCAAATCCTCCTAAGAAGGGAAGGCAAGAGCTTCCACCGGGAGACAAAGGGAAGGGTGAAGAGTCCACAAATTGGACTCATTTAGGGCTTTATTTTGATAAGAATAGTGTCCTCGAATGCTTATTTTGTCTAAATATCTTATGATAACTCTTAAGTTTCAGGTATTTGAAGTTTTGGTGAAAGCATGGAAACTTAGGCTCAAAAAGGAACAAAAAGGCTGAAAAGAACAATGAAGATGAAGCCCGAGCATCGCCAAACACACTTGGCGATTCGCGGAAGGGACGCATTCCACCCTTTGTTCCAGTACGCGAAGCTCTGAAGGAGAAGGATCAAAAAGGCGATGAAAGGAGAAGTCGGTGCATCGCTAAATAGTTTCGTGAAGCAGTACTATACCGCCTAATGGTCCAGAACGTGAAGGTGCTGAAGGCAAGCACGAAAAGGCGATGAGACAGACGAAGGGCGAGTCGCCAAAGTCATTTGGCAATATCGACTAACTTCACCGAAAGATCCACCAGCGCTATATTCTGAAGTCTATAAATACTGAACTTATTATTATTTTTAGAGATTCAAACTTTTATTTTAATTTCCAGAATAGAATAGTACATTTTGGGTATTTTTCTCCTTAAGTTTAGAGAGGGTTTTGTGGGAGACTTAAAGAGAGAAGGATTTCATCTTCCTCAAGTTGGAAGTGGGTATTCTCCATTCTTCTTCCTTTGCTTAAATCAAGGTTTAATTTCTTATACCTATTTGATTTTACTAGCATTTTATGTGTATTTTGTTATTTCTTGATGTGTGGCTAAAACCCCCCATTCTTGGGGTGTGATTTAGCAAATATGTGTTGATATTATTGAGAGAGTGAGTGGGGTAAGGCGTAGGCTGGTCTTCATGCGACAAATGAGTGTCCGAGAGGAACGCATTTGAAACGGGATAGGTTTCCCGAGAGGGAACTTATTTCCATTTAAAGCATAGCCTAGTCACTATTATATTACAAGTTTCCTTTCAAAAGCATGTACCCAACTACTTATCTCAACTTGTATTGCGGTCACACACCAAGAACATTTCCCCATACTTGATTTTCTTGTTATTTTTGCTATTTTTACTAATTGTGACAAAACCCCAAAATCGTTATTTGACACTTTTGTATCACCCCCTTTAATTTACTATGTTTTTACTCATTTATATTTTTAGCTACGACTAGTTAGAACTAAATTTTGTTTTTCTATTAATTCTCAAAACTACTCCCTTGGGACACGACCCCAACATTTAGTTGGGTTACTATACTATCGACGATCGTAGACACTCGAACCGTAGGTTAGTATCGTTGGTCACGATACGCATCAAAGGGCAAGAGGCCCATATCTGATAGGGTAACTACTAGTTCCCAGGCTGCTTTATCTGAGCCTGAGGATGACCAACCCTTACAATCCGGCAGGATGAGATCCGAGCTAGATCTCGCCCTGACTCAGCTAGAGTCCCTCTAGCTACCACACCAGCAGACTCAGTGCCAACTCCGACACCTCATGTGGCTAGTGTGCCACCAGCCATCCCTCCACCTAGGCTTCCGTCACGACCCGAGAGCACCCCCTAGTCGAAACATGGCGTAATTGACCCCGAAGGGGTCGCATACAAGCACATAGCACATTCTTAACATTAGATAATAGAAAATACGGGAAAATTCAAAACTTTACAATCAAAGTCTTATCTCATAAAAACAATAAGCGGAAGTTTTTCTATACTGTTTATCTCAAACCATCTATTTAAAACTCAAGAATAAAAGTCATTGGGGCGCAGCCCATACAAAGTCTAAAACATGAAAATAAAGACATAAAGGAAATGTGGTTGTTGCCCTCGAAGCTATGAGGACTCACCAATTCTTCAATTTTTCTAACTCCTTGAAAACTCTAGCCTCCAATAGCAACTCAAAGCTCCAACCCTACATTTGGTTAGAATGTAGGCAATATGCGTTTGTACAAAAGTTACTAAGTATGAAAGCTAGCACAACATCATAAAAGCATTTCCAAATGGTTAGTCAATGTATGACATAAGCATAAGAGTCAATAATATAAACATAAGCATAAATCTCCAACATAAGCATCATATAATACAAGTCAACCTAAGACATAGTAAGTGAGCATAGGAGAACATCATATTCATGACAATGTCTCTACTTAGACCTAAAAGGTTATACACTTCAACCCTAAGTCTTTCATATTACAAGAGAACTACTTCATAAGACACCTCCAAGTATACTTGTGTAATGCAATGATAGCAACCCATACTACCATCCAAGCTAAGTACCTCTCTTTGGTCATTCTTGGGCATAGTCCACCTTCATATTCAAGACCTAGGTTTTCATGTCATCTTAACATAGTCTGTATACATGGTCGACTTTAAAACTTCTCTATGCCATATGGGTACCATACTTCTAAGTAACCCCAAGACACACTTGTGCAATGCATTAAAGGCATCCCATACTACCCTTTACACTAAGCATAGCCTTGAAGTCATCCTAGGTATATCCACCCTACTTTGGCCTCCTTATTAACTTCACTCTCTTAACTAAAGAATCTCTCACCTTTAGTAAACTATAACTAGGAAAGGCATCTCTAGTCCAATCGTCTCTCAAGGCTTCTCTAGAACCTTATGAGGTACTCTCTTAAGCACATCTTAGTTCGTGAACCCTAGGAGATACTTATTTTAGTATGTCTAAGTTCTTTCTTCAGATGGACCCTATGAGATACTATCTTAAGCATGTCTAAAACCATCTATACTCTTGAACACTATGAGTTACTTCTTTAAGTAAGTCTAAGTTCATCTATACTCTTGAACACTATGAGTTACTTCTTTAAGTAAGTCTAAGTTCATCCACACTCTTGAATACTATGAGTTACTTCATTAAGTAAAACTTAGTTCATTATGCTTTGAACACTATGAGATGCTTCTCAAGCATGTCTTAGTTCATAGGATATGGAGATCTCTACTAGGAACTTTAACTCAACTATGTGAAGGATCCCATCTCGTGAGACCTAAATTTGGGAAGACCCACACTCTACTACATAAGAGTTTCCACCCTTTTCTTGGATAGTCCTCACATCAACTAGGTGTGACTCTCCTTTCTTCTTGGAGTCCGGACCCTATCTTGTGTGACACTCCATCTCATTGTAAATATCCACTTGGAGCCAAGCATGCACCTCAAGGTTTACTTGTTAAGCCTTGCTTAACACTCATCTCCCATGAAAGTATTTCCTTGACTAACAATCCATGTTCAAGTGATTCTATCACTTTCATCTAGCAAGAATTTCTAAGTTAAATTAGGTGAGTATAGGTATTTCACCACAATCCAACCTATTAGACTTCTATTATCGATTAGACTTTACTCTAATAGCCTTAGCATTACTAGGTAATTACATTAGCCTCACCCTAAAGCCCTAGCTATCATGATCCCAAACCTTACTCTCAAGGTTTCCTTCTAAATTTCTTCTTTATACCTAGATTCCAAGGTAATTTGATCACATCTTTCAATACTAGGTGATTCAAGTCTCAATAAATCATAAAGGTTCAATTATAACTTTACAAGTCAAGATCATTCCTATTCAAACAAGTCTATTTTAATTCATTATTATATGATCCTAACTATGATCAATTAGTATTCAAAACATTGATTTAGGAAGATCAAATTTGAAGCTTCAAATTTGCCTCTATTGGCATAAACCTTCAAAGATCATATTCATCAATTTAGACTGGGGTTCATCATGGATTTCACATGAAATAATCATAATACCATTAAACATACATAATTCAATCATAATTAAGTGATATCCAACAGATTGGAATCACACCCAAACCCTACCCACAATTTAATTCTAACCCTAGCTAGAATGGGGATTTTGAATTCACAATTGGGGGGAAACTAAGGGGGCTCCATGGGTGGAAGAATCCAAGGATGATTAAGGTTCACATAAATTCAATCAATGCCCTAAACAAATCTTGAATCAATGGATGAAATCTCCCTAAGCCACTGCCCTTTCTCTTCTCTTCTTCCTCTTCTTCTTCAATTCTAAAGAGATGACTTTTGGAGAGGATTTTAGGGGTCTTTAGATGAATGGGTAAAAGTGATTAGTTTAGGGTCTATTAACGATTTATAGGAAGTAAATTAACTAACTAATCTCCCCTCATAACCCCTAAACTGATTTCTAAACTAACCCCTAAACACTAACTTAAAAACTAAAAGCTGAAAACTGGGTAGACCTACGAGACCTCCACCTACGGACCGTAGGTAGAGTGATGGACCATTCTGCGCCTTCGTTTCTTGGGTCTGGGACTTGTTCATGGGAGCTAAGGCTCCCTAGACTAAGTCCTGATCTACGGAGCAGACTTACGGGGTGTCGTTTGACTTAAGGGGCGTCACTTGCCTCCGTAAGTCAAGCTGTTTTTGACAGCTTTTGGCCAATGTTGAGGTCCTTCTCAAGGATCCCTAGGGTGGTCCTTGGGGGTCGTACCCGGACGTTTAACCCCTATTTATGTCCATCTAAGTGTATGGGACATTTATCTTCATTTTAACCCTCATACAACACTCCAAAAGTCCACTACAAGACCCTACAATATGCTAGTTCATCTAACTAGTTCAACTTACTAGTTTTCGGGCGTTATGATCGTTTCTTGACGTTTGACCTGTAAAATCACCAAACTAACTTAAAAAGTCATTATTCATCATTTAGACAAGTTTCCAACTATAAACTAACATGTGAGGCTCTAGTTCAACCTATTAGATTTAGTCAAGCCTTACCTAGGTCTTACTATATTTTATGGGGTGTTACAACTTCTCAATAGGTTGAAAGGGGACAGATTGCGAACGATTATGGAGGAGAAGTTATTATCTACAGAGGGCCTTGAGGGCAAATACAGTGATGTGAGGGACACCCTCCACTTCCACAGATTTGAGCAGTTTACCAGGCCCTGAGGCCCCTATGTTCCTTCATGGGTTCGAGAATTCTATGTTGCATATGGTGACTTGGTGCCAAAGAGAAAGAAGAAGGCCAGCGAGATCAGACCGGTTAAGTCAGTCAAGGTCAGGGGTAAAGAATTCAGTTGCAATAGCGAGAACATAAATATTGTACTCAGAAGGAGTCTTGGAGCTACGACAACATATGATGGTTTGCCGGTTATGCAGTCTTTGGATGACCTGATGGGATGGTTGGCCCCATTAATTTCCGATACTACCCCGAGGTGGATCGAGGCAGGAGTTCCCATAGAGAAGAGGGATTTGAGCATTACTGCTCGGTTCTAGTTTGGCTTCATCAATAGCACCATAATTCCATTCTAGAACGAGTCCATTATGTGCCACCCTAAGGCATCTTGCCTTGGAGCTATCATATTCCGAAGGAGCATCGACTTGGGACTCCTTATAGGGCAGAAGATAGCCATGAGGGCCAATCAGTTTTAGACCTCCTTACCATTTTCGGTCCTGATCACGAAGTTTTTGCCGACGTGCTGGAGTACCCCAGGATGATGCAAGAGATTTTGAGGTTACCCCTTTCTCCTCCAGTAACATCTGGCGTATTGAGATTGAGTACACTCGAGAGGCGGCTGATAGGAGGAGGGCAACTCCGGTGGACACATCCCCGGAGGTGGACATTGATTTGATACCTGCAGAGCCATCTTTGCCTACTCCGGCCTCCGGGCCTTTAGGTACTTCTGCCCCTTATTCTTCTTCACAAGCCCCGGGTACCTCTACATCTTCCCAGCCCACTAGGATCACTTAGACTGTGTTCCAGAAGATGGGGCACCTGGCCCATTCAGCTGATGTTAGGGATACCAGACTTGAGAGATCCATCCCATGTATGATCGAGAGTGCTATCATTGCTGCAATGACGCCCCTCTAGACTTATATTGACACTCTCAGCACAAGAGTTGAGGCTTGTGAGAGCAGGCAGGGGGAGACCTCTGAGTTTACGGCTTTGAAAGATGAGGTAGCAGATTTGAGGAAGGACATAGACTATCTAAAGACTACTGACATCACTTCTCTACTGGAGGCTGCATCTGATTTGGACGGTCTTGAGACTTCAGAGATTCCTCCAGCTACCACCGGAGATGTATATAGGGATGATGTAATAGTTGATGAGTCAGATGCAGAGACCGACGATGTGCATATAGAGGTGTATGATGCTGTAGTTTATGATGATCTGGCTTACTTGGAGGATGTAATGTTCAAAACTACACGCCAGACATCTTTGAGAGACACCACCATGGGTGGGTCCAGTGGAGCTGGTCCTTCTATGGTTACTACGGGTACTAAGGCCCAAGATCAGAGCACTACACCAGGAACTGATGCCAAGACAGATGGAACGATTGTTTAGACAAGATCCCTCTTTCCCTCTCTCTCTGTTTTACTTTTTGAGTTTTGGATATTTTTGCTTGCATTTGAGGACAAATGTTTTTATTTGTAGTGGGGTGAGGCCCCCACCTTTTGTGAATATGGTTTTGTTTATATAATTTGGGTTTTGAGGTATAATTGTGTTTTATACTATTTTTATGGATGATTGAGCTTGTGGATCCTTGTTTTTAATGATAAATGATTTTTGGACCATTTCGGAAAAAAATTGGGCAACCTCTTGTCTATGTTTGAAACTGGTTGTTCTCTTGCAAATTTGAGTATCGGGCTTGATCAATACCGATGACTTGAATAGTGCTCATAATCAAACAAAAATGAATCTGCAGCTACGATGAGGCCAAATGAAGTTGCATAGACAATATGTGAACTTTTTGCGTCTCATTGTAACTAGCCAAGTATCAAATTGAGTCTCCTGTGATGAACATTGCACACTAGCAAAAGTGTGGAGTCTTGTTTTACATTGGTGTCAATGCCTTGTGTGATGAGCTTACTGTGAACCATGTATGATGACACCTAGAATTTTTCCCGTTGGTCCGATTGACTGAGTGATGCAATCTCTTGATATGATCTTATGCAACTTTGAACAGTGTGAAACAATTTGACATTATACCTCTTTTTGTGGCCTACCTTGTAAGTGTGTGAATCCCTAGCCTTAACCTTTTCTTGGAAGAAGCTTGATGAAATGGTGACCTTTCTTGATCTACTACCCATAATCGTCATGATGTGTGGTTTGTGTGAATAGACAACTTAAGCCAAAAGCCTAAGTTGGGGGTCTGGTCAAAAGAGAAGGTAAATCAAGAAGTGCAAGAAAGTCCCCTTCGACCCATGGTTTTGAGAAAAATGGAACCCCTCCATATAAAAAAAAGAGAAAAAAAAGAAAAGAATGAAAAAGAAAAATAATGAAAAAGTTGTGGAATAAAGTTATGAAAATGCAAGAAGAAATGGGATTTTCAACAGTCCATGGAAAGTGAATAATAGGATGACTTGTAAGCACGGACGAAAATGATGAAGAAAAGGAAAGAAAGTGTTGTTCACACCACATTTCATGAGGATTACAGTCACTGAGCCTAAATGAGCATACCTTTGCACTCAGCCCCGTTACAAACCTTCAAAGGACCTTTTTGATCTTGAGTGAGCTAAAACAGGTGTCGATTGGAAATAAGGACAACCCTATGGGTGAAGTCATGCATTGTGTTCATGTTGGTGAGTGTGAGCGTTGAATTTGATTCCAAAGCTTTAAAATTGTGAACCATTGTGTGTGAATATGAAATCATTCTTTGTGTGAGTGCACTTGAATACCTTTGTTGAGCTTGAACTTGCATTTGAGGCAAGTATTGTGAACTTGAGAATCTTTGATAGTGGTGAGTCACAACTTGAATATTTTAGTGCACAATTGATCCTTGCATGAGTAAGTTGAGGTTTTTTGTGTGCATTCATGATTGAGTCTTGTGTAGCACTGTTTGAGACATCCTTTTTGAACTAATAAACTTCAGTTTTACTTGAGGACAAGCAAAAGTTTAAGTTGGGGGTGTTGATGAGTCCACGATTTGGACTCATTTAGGGCTTTATTTTAATAGATGTAGTGTCCTCAAATGCATATTTTCTGCCAATAACTTATGTAAATCCTTGATTTTCAGGTATTTGTATTGAAGAAGAAAGCATGGACACTAATGAGAGAAAAGGAACAAGGCAACTGAAAGAACGAAGAAAAGAAGGCCTGAGGATCACCTAACCCATTAGGGGGGTCACCGAATGGCCATTGTCTCGCCTAATATTCCAGTGTCCCAAGCCCTAAAGGAAACCAAGTCGTCGATAGAAAAGAGCAGTTGGCGAGTCACCGAACGGTTCTGTGATGCAGTGCTAGATCTCCCAAAGTTACTGAACTTGAAGATGCTGAAGACCAAATCTGAAAGGCGATGGAATTGACCAAAGGGCGGATCGCCGAGTGGAACGGCGATCTCGACTTATTGCGCAGAATGATCCTTCGCAGTATATTTTTGGCGACTATAAATATATTTTTGAATATTTAGTTTTAAAAATGAGTTAGAGATTATTATTGATTATTGTTCAGTTTTCAAGTTAAGAGCTTAGAACTCAGTATTGAGACAAGATTTCCTTAGCTTTGAAGATTTGAAGATTTCTATTTCTGAGAAATTGGAAGTGGGTGTTAAAGATTCTTCATCTTAGACCTTTGTAAAGACTAAATTAATCTTACCCAGTTGATGAAAACACAATTTGGTAACGATTTTTATATTTTTATGATGTCTACGTAAAACCCCAATTCTTGGGGTGTGATTATGGGTTGATTTAGCTGCTGGGTATTGTTAATTGATAGTTTAAATACTGTTTAAAAGTGATTTCATTCAGTAACTGTGGCTTAATCTAAAGGGTTGTAGTTGCAAATGCAACTCTACCTTCGTGTTGTTGTCTTGCTCGAGAGAGGTTTTAAAACCAAGATACTAATTTGATTGTCTCTGGGTATTGGTTTGTCATGGGTTCAGCTCGAGAGAATGAATCCTAAACCCTTTTCCACACATTCAGCTCAAGAGAGTGAATGGACTAAACCGAAGGTTGTTCTCAATTGCTCCTTATTGGTGTTTGAGAGAACACATTTGATTTGGGGTAAATTGTACGAGAAAAAGTTTATCCCCACTAAAGTCTAGCTTATTTTCTTATTTACAACTATTCATTATTAATTGCAATTACCCATTTGTCTACCTTAGCCCATAATCCAATCACAGCCCAATAAACCGTCTCTATATTTGTTGCTTTCGTGTTATTTGTTGTTGTAGCTGATAGTTGAAATCAAACCCCCTGTTATTTGACACTTGTGTCACCCCAAACTTGAACCATGCTTTTATTCGTAAATGTTTTTACCTATGACTGACTTGAGCATATTTATGCTTTTCTATTGATTCTCAAATACGTACCACTCCCTGTGGGATTCGACCCCAACTCAGTTAGTTGGGTTATGTTACTAACTAACGATCGTTGAGTCTTAGTATTGGATGAAGTGTCTTTGAAACATTATTAATCAATTTCTAGGGTCGCAAGTTGGTATATCCCCAGAACTTTAGTGATCAAGTCAAGAAGATCTTTGAAGTGATGTAAGTGACTGAAAATGATAGGGTAGAGTTGGCGTCCTACCAGCTTAAGCATGTGGCTCGCAGATGGTTCACGCACTGGAAGGAAAACAGAGGTGAGAATACAACTCCTGTGAATTGAAAGTGTTTTACCGAACCTTTTCTGGACAGGTTCTTCCCAAGAAAGTTGAGAGAGGCTAAAGCTTTGGAAATCATGAATTTGAGGCAAGGTTCTATGTTAGTCAAAGAGTACGGACTTAATTTCACCCAACTCTCTAGGTATGCTCCACATATGGTTGCCGATTCCAAGGCATAAATGAGTAAGTTCCTATTTGGGGTATCTGACTTGGTGAAAACAGAGTGCAAAAAGGCTATGTTGTTGGAGGATATGAATATCTCTAGATGATGACTCATGCTTAACAAGTTGAGGGAGATAAGCTTAGAGAACTAGCTAAGGACAACAAAAAGTCTTGAACAGGGAACTATGAGTACTCTCACCAGAAATAGGGTGGTGGAAATCACTCGCAGTATCAACAAACGTCTTCAACTCCAGCACCTTCATCAACTTGTTCTCCATCCCCAGTTTCCAACAGGATCATAAAGGTAGGGTATCAGGCTCTAAGTCTCATGGGAGGGCTTCATGTAACACGACCTACACAACTTGTCCAAAGTGTGGTAAGAACCATCTAGGCGAGTGTCTTGCAGGTAAGGAAGGATTTTTTTGTTGTGGTAAGACTGATCACAGGTTGAGAGATTGCTCTTCTTATAAACAGGGAAAATGAAGTAACAATATTAAGGCTTAGTCTACAGCTTCGGCAACACCAGTAGGTCGCCCAACTCATCAGGGTGCTTCATTCGGTAAAAGTGGCGATCATTGTAAGAACATGTTGTATGCTCTCCAGGCTCGCCAGGATCAGGAAGATTCTCCTGATGTGGTCACTGGTACGTTATGTCACGCCCCGAGCCTACACCCTGGGTGGGACTGCACTCGAAAACCATTGTTGGCCCCAAGCAAACCCCTGGCCTGACATAAATCATATTGAAAGGCTTAATCATGATAAAAATACTTTATAAAGTAAACTGAAATCTCAATAAATAACATAAAATGTATAAAGAACATTCACTACCCAAAATGGCACTCAAGTCTGAAACATCAAATTAGAAATGGAAAGACTCAAGAACTAACATCAATTGACTGTCTATGAAGCCTCTAACAATCGAGATGGACGTTGGGACAAGCCACACGACATCCTAATGAAATAAAATGATAAAGTAATAAAAAGGGGTCCTCCGGAAGCAAGGAAGCTCACCAACAACTTTGAAGCTCAACTAGAATCAACGATACACTGGATGCTGATCCTTGTTTCCTATATCTGCATCATAAAAAGATGCAGGCCAACTGTCATCAGTACATTGAACGTACAAGCATGCTAGGGGAATCCTAATACAAGACATAAGATTGAAAGGAATCTTAAAGAACGTACCTAGGCTCAACCCAACTCAACTTAACCTATATCAATATAAAGCAACTATAGAAGTGCAGTATAAAGAAAAGCTTTTATAACATGGATAACAACACTGTGTATTGCAAAATACAATAGTAATTCAGTTTGTATGCAAAGATATAATATAAACTTTGTTTGTATACGAAGATACAAATAACTCTTTGTATATAAGAATGCAAAATACTTCTATGAGAGTTTCTCTAACCGACAACCATCAATTAAGAGCTATGTGATGATACAACGTTTTGCCTCACACTACTAGGGCTGTCCTATACCTTGCTAGGGGTATAGAACCTAACTACTAAGTGGATCCACTAGTCTATGCTAAAAATAACTAAGCAAATCATCTAAAAAGTATGACCCTTTTCTACACATGATAGCTACATGGTTTATGAAGGTTTGGAGTTGTCTGAACTCTATAGCGGTACTCAATACTACTCCCAAAATATAACTAAATCATATGCTTAAAAATATAACTCTTTCTATGGTTTGAGATAATTACTCAAAAACTATCCCAAAGGCTCTGTAAGAAATAAGTGTTTCCTCTCTTTCTTAATTGTAAAAGGATTTACGCTTTACTGAAAAACTAGCGCAGAGCCAATTTTGGAAATCAGTGTTTCCTTTCTTATTTAAATGTGAAAAAAATTACTCTTTGAGAATACATAGTCCCCGTATACTTTTTAAAGAAATGAACTTCACTCTTTTCTCTACACTCTTTTTACTCAAATCAAAACTCAAGTCTTAAAACAAGTTTAAAGGATTTCTAAAAGACATTTGAAAGGACTCTAAGAACTTGAAGACATGGCTCTTAACTTTCCTTGAATTTGAATATATTGATTCAAGGTTATGATTCATGTTTAGGGAAGATATCATGATGTTTAGACGTACCTTAGAGTGTACAAATAAACTAGAAATCATAGGTACGATTTAAGGAAACTCAAACTGAACGAAGTGAGAAAGGGTAGATGATCTAGTGACCCTGGTGCTCTAAGTGGCGCCTGGCGCCAGAGGCAAAACTGCAGAAGTTGGGTTGGGGCGCTCTTAGAGGCGCGGTGCCCCAGAGATAAAACTTCAAAACTGTCTATGGGGCGCTCTAAATGGTGCGGCGCCCCACCCCTATTCTGCAGATTTTTGATGATTTTTTCTTACTCGTTTTTTGACCCTAATTCGTCTAGATTCAATTGGTTCTTTCCCCAAACCCTTAGATTTAAATACCCAAAAAAAGTATACAAGAATATACTCAAAACTAAATTCAAATCTCATGAAACTAACTCAAGAACTTACCAATCAAGAACCCAAGAGAAACTTCGACTATATCCATCAAGAACTCAATTACTCTACTTTCAACAATGTAAATACGCTGAAATAAATCATGATTGGCGCGTGGGTGAACAAATCCAACACTAGGTGATCTCACATACCTCTTAAGGATTAACCCTTGGCGAAATCCACAAGCTAAACTTCAAGAACGTGACGAATCCTTGGCTTCTTTTCCTCTCTTCTCCTCTTTTCTTTTCTCTCAAAACCCTAGCATAATTTTATGAAGCGTAAACTGAACCAAATTAGTTAAGACCCCAAATAAATTAATAAAAATGAATTTAATTAATTGGGTAATGAAAAGACCAAAATACACCTTTAAAATCTGGTTAATTTTCCTTATCTGGACAACCCAACTTCGAACGGGCATATCTCCCTCATTTGAACTCAAAAATTAGCAAACTCGGTGGCGTTGGAAATATAATTCAAAGAAATTTAATTTAATATCTTATAGAACACCTAACTTATCATGTGCTGAGGGTGATGGTCTTTTGAAGTTGACCCAAAACTAATACTTAGCTAAACATGCCAAACTTTCCAAATTTGATATTTTCAAAAATGGTTTCTTTCTATTCCTATTTCTTTCAAATAACAGGATGCTACAATATCTCCCCCTTAGGAAAATTGGTCATTGAATGAGATTACTCTTTGTAGGATAAGGGAGTAACACCCAACATTATACTCAAACACTCAACAATCAAATCTAACACATTAAGTATATCAATTAACAAGTACTAAGAAGAAAATTAGTACCTTGATTTGGAATTTCTCGGGACTCAAAGAGATGTGGATATCTCTTCTTCATTTCTTCCTCAGCTTCCCAAGTAGCTTCCTCAACAAACTATTTTCTCCACAGAACATTGACTGCTGCTACCTCCTTGGTCCTCAACTTGCGAACTTGGTTGTCTAAAATCTGAATAGGAATATCCTCATAAGACAAGCTATCCTTAATACAAATATCTTCAGTTGGTATAATCAGTGATGGATCACCCATACACTTTTTAAACATAGAAATATGAAACACCGGATGAATTGCTGCTAACTCTTGTGATAGCTCCAACTCATAAGACACACTACCAATCCTTTTGGATATTCTATAAGGACAAATATACGGGGGACTAAGCTTCCCGTTCATACCAAATCACATAACACCCTTCATGGGTGAAACTTTCAAGTACACCAAATCATCTACTTCAAACTCTAAGTCTCTTCTCCTAACATCAGTATATGATTTTTGACGACTCTGCGCTATTTTCAATCTCTCTTGTGTAACCTTCACTTTCTCCATAGCTTGATGAACTAAGTCTAGTCCTATCAACTCAATTTCACCAACCTCAAACCATCCAATAGAAGATCTACATATTCTCCCATAAAGAGCTTCATAGGGAGCCATTTGCATGCTAGAGTGGTAACTATTGTTATACGCAAACTCGATGAAAGGTAGGTGATCATCCAATTACCTTGGAAATCAATCACACAAGCCCTCAGCGTATCCTATAAAGTTTGAATAGTATGATCTGCTTGATCATTTGTGAGGATGAAAATAGTACTCAAGTTAACCTTTGAACCTAAGCCTTTTTGGAATGACTTCCAAAATTGTGCAGTAAATTGTGCACCTCTGTCTGAAATAATGGAAACTGGAACTCCATGAAGTTTTACTACCTCTTGATTGTATAACTTGGCGTAATCCTCTACTGCCCGGACTCATTCCCCGGCTTAGCTCTCTTTTTTCGAAACTCCTCTCTATCCTTCAGCTTCTCTTCCTCAACCAGTTGTACATGGATCATCAACCTTGATATGTCCATATCTCTTATCAACATAGCTTCCTTGCCTTCCCTACTAGACATTTGAGACAACCCTTTAACAAACAAATTCATCCTGCTTCTCATGTCAGCAACCATCTCTGGATCATAGAGGGAAAATTGTGTGAACTTCAGACTATATTCAACACCACTCAAAGAATCCTGCTTAAGAGTGATGAACTCTCATACCTTTGCTTCTCTAATTTCTTTTGGAATGAAATGCCCCAAGAAGGCCTCCTCAATCAAAGACCAAGTCACAAGTGGTTCACCCTCAACTCGATTCTTTTCCCATTAATCAAATAAGATTCTAGCAATACCCTTCATTTGGTATGAAGCTAGTTCCACCCTCTCAACATCAACAACATGCATAATCTGAAAAATCTTCTGAAGCTCTTCAACAAATATTTTTGGATCCTCAGTGACACTTGAACCATTGAAGGTTGGAGGATTCATCCTTAAATACTCACGGATCCTTGAAGTATCATCCAACTCCTGCTGATTCTCTCTCTGTCCAACTTGATTGGTCACAACTTGACTTAACATCCGTATAGCTTCACATATTTCACCATTGGTAACCTCCCCTTGGGGTTGCATTTCAGGTGCATTAGGTACCCCTTGTTCCTGTGGTACAACATTACCCCAAGAAGGATGACCTCTGACAACTCTTCATGGAGGCATGATCTGAAAGACACACGCAAGCACAAATTAGAAGAAACTTTTTAGAGATAAATTCTATCGCACGAAATGATATAGTTCCTAAATATTGCAGCCTCCTATTTATAGATGTGGCACACTTCACACCGATAATTAGGACTCTACAGACATGGCTTCATACACTCTGTAGGACTCTTGTACTCTGTGCTCTAATACTAAGGGTGTCATGCCTCGAGCCTACACCCTGGGCGGGACTGACACTCGAAAACCAATACTGGCCCCAAGAGAAACCCTGGCCTGACTTAACTCATAGCGGAAGAATTATTCATGATAAAAATACTTTAAAGAGTAAACTGAAATCTCAATTAATAACTTAGAATGTATAAAGAACATTCACTAGCAAAAATGGCACTCAAGTCGCAAACATCAAACAAGAATGAAAAGACTCAAGAACTAACATCAACTAACTATCTATGAAGAAACTAACAACTGAGACGGACGTCGGCACAAGACTCACAACATCCTAATGAACTAAAATTATAAAGTAATAAAAAGGGGACCTCCAGAAGCAAGGAGGCTCACCAAAAACTTTGAAACTCAACTAGAATCAATGATGCACTGGATGCTAATCCTGGTTACCTGTATCTGCATCATAAAAAGATGCAGGCTAACTGGCATCAGTACATGTAATTTACGAGCATGCGAGGGGAATTCTAAAACAATACATAAGATTTAAAGGAATCTGAAAGAACATACCTGGGCCCAACTCAACTCAACTCAACTCATTTCAATATAAAACAACAATATAAATGGAGTATAAAGAAAAGCCTTTAAAACATGGATAACAACTCTATGTATTGAAAAATACAATAGTAATTCAATTTGTATATGCAAAGATAAAATATAAACTCTGTTATATATGAAGATAAAAATAACTCAATGTATATAAGAAGACAAAATACTTCTATGGGAGTTTCTCTAACTGATAACCATCACTTAAGAGCTACGTGATGATACAACGTTTTGCCTCACGCTGCCAAGGCCGTCCTATACCTTTCCAGGGGTATAGAACCTAACTACCAAGTGGATCAGCTAGTGTATGCTAAAAATCAGTAAGGAAATCATCGAATAAGTATGACACTTTTCTACTAATGATGGCTGATGAGTCCATAACTTGGACTCATTTAGGGTTTTATTTTGATAGAAATAGTGTCCTCAAATACTTATTTTGTCTCAATATATGATGAAAACTCTTAAGTTTCAGGTATTTGAAGTTTTAGTGGAAGCATGGACCTTTAGGCACAAAAAGGAACAAAAAAAGGCTTAAAAGAACGAAGATGTTGAAGCCTGAGCATTGCCAAGCACACTTGGCGATTTACCGAAGGGATACACTTCGCCCTTTGTTCTAGTACGCGAAGCCTTGAAGGAGTAGGATCAAAAAGGCGATGAAAGGAGCAGTTGGCGTTCCGCCAAACAGATCCGCAAAACAGTACTATGTCGCCCAATAACACAAAGCACGATGATGCTGAAGGCTAGTGCAAAACGACGACGAACTGCATTTTAAAGGGTGAATCACCGAGTTAATCGATGATTCCGACTAACCTCGTCGAATGATCCGCCATCACTATTTTCTGAAGTCTATAAATACTAAACTTATTTATTAATTTTAAAGGGTTAAACATTTATTTTAATTTCCAGAATAGAATAGTACTTTTTGGATATTTTCTCTCGAGTATTGAGAGGGTTTTTGGGAGACTTGAAGAAAGAAGGATTTCATCTTCCCAAAGTTGGAAGTGGGTCTTCTCCATTCTTCTTCCTTTTCTTAAATAAGGGTTTAATTTCTTATACCCATTTGATTTTACTATCATTTTAGGTGTATTTTGTTATTTCTTGATGTGTGGCTAAAAACCCCATTCTTGGGGTGTGATTTAGCAAATATGTGTTGATTTTATTGTTGTGTCTTGCTTGCTGATAGGTTAGATGTAGTTTAATGGTGATTTCACCTAGTGGTTGTGGTTTAATCTAAAGGGTTTGTAGTTTCAAATACAAATCCACCCATGTGTTTTTGGCTTGCCCGAGAGAGAGGTCGTGAAACCAAGACCACTAGACCGATGGCCTAAGGAGTGGGTCAACATGAGGTTCAGCCCAAGAGGGTGATCCCTAGTCCCATATCCTAACACTCAGCTCGAGAGACTGAGTGGGGTAAGGCGTAGGCTGGTCTTCATGCAACAAATAGGTGTCCGAGATGAACGCATTTGAAACGGTGTAAATTGCCCGAAAGGGAACTTATTTCCATTTAAAGCTTATCCTAATCACTATTATCTTACAAATTTCCTTTCAAAAGCATGTACCTAACTACTTATCTGAACTTGTATTGCGGTCACACCCCAAGAAATCTTACCCATACTTGATTTTCTTGTTATTTTAGTTGTTTCTACTACTTGTGACAAAACCCCCAATTGATATTTGATACTTTCGTGTCACTCCCATCAATTTACTATTTTTTTAATCATTAATCTCTTTAGCTACGACTAATTAGAGCTAAATTTTATTTTTCTAGTAATTCTCAAAACCACTTCCTTGGGACAAGGCCCCAACCCTTGGTTGGGTTACTATATTATTGACGATCATAGAAACTCGTACCATAGGTTAGTGTCGTTGGTCACGATAAGCATCAAAATGGTGCGGCTACCGGGGAATGGTGTTACTTGAGAATTCTTAGATTTGTAAAATTGTTCTTCTTAGTTGTGGTGTCACTAACTTTACTTTTTGTTTTGTTTTTCATTGAGTTGTCCATTTAGGTGAGCATGGCTGAGCAGAGTAGTGGAAAATCGGTTGAAGTGAGCCAAGGAGTTCAAAAGGACCTCACACTGACCGCACTAGCATCTCAGCTAGATGATTTGGCCACCAAAATCTCAGAGGTGGAGGTTCAATGCAACAAGAAGGAGAGGTATATAGCCCATCAGGAGCAGATAAAGTCTAGCGATATGGGCGAAATCGTGTCGAGGACACACTTCAAATCATTCTCCAAAAGATCACCGATCAAGATCAGGTGTTGGAAGAAATGAAGGAGAGTGCTGAAGTGTTGAATCAAATGGTTGGCTCTCATTCTAGATCGATCCAGCTGATCAGGACACTCCTGAACTATGTGGTGCCTCCTATTCATTCAAACAAACTATTGGGGTTACCTAGTAACACTAGGACCAACCCAACCAATGGGGAATGAGTAAGGACTTACGTTGTGCCACGACATTAACTAAGACACTTCTTGGGAAGCAACCTATGGTGATGCTGCTTTAAGATATTCTGTCCGAATAATAGTGTGCTGATTTTGTAGGTTAAAGTGAGGAAGGTGTTGAAAAGTGTAAGTTGGCGAGCCAAGGAATCGGTTTGTGAATCGCCGAATCTATCAGCGATTCCGACCAAATCCGCCGTTGGGACCCCAAAATATGGGATGTCTTGTGAAACTTGGCGAGATAAGTATTAGTTCGGCGTGTCGCCGAGTTGATCGGCGATAAGACTGACGTCGCCGAATGACCGAAGAACTGAACGGTTATTAAAGGCAAAAGGTCAAATGTTTGAATCTCTCACTTTCCCTCGTCTCAAACTCCTCAAAATCACACAAAGGTACTTTTTCTTAGATTTTTACCTCTCCATTAGTATTCTAGTGGGTGCATAGTGCTTGGGGTAGGACCTTTTTGCTGCCTAGCATTTCAAAAGGCAAGTTGATCGGCATCAAATGTTAGCCCATAAAACCACGGATCTATCTTAAAAGCTTTGGCACTCTTTTGTAATTTTAGTATCAGGATGACGTGCGCTGGGCCTCTCTAATAGAAATAGGTTGATATGCTTTGTATAAATCGAACTTAGTTACCTAATATATTTTAATAGATGAATGTCTGGTTGTTTGTTCTTTAATTTGATTGAGATTGTAATGGGTGTTGCTTGATTGTCGTTATATTGGTTGGGTTAAACCTAAATGTCCCACATTTGTGCTAAATAATGAAAATTGCTCAATGAAGGAATGGGTGACGACGTTCTTAAGGGTGATCGTAGTTAAATGGCCAAAATTTGGCAGGATTAGAAGAAGTCTGAGTATTCCGGGATGATGGAAAGTATGGGTTTTATGTAAATTTCGTGTATACATGCTTTGATTTCTTTTCCAGGACTTGCAAGGTCGATTGTAAGAAGAGGGTCGAAAATAGACACGTTGAGCTGATCGGCGAGAAGAACCAATTTTGCCGAACTGCTCAGCGGTTCGCCTAACATCACAATTTCGCCTTTAACTGAATACTTTATGCATTGATTAATCTGTTACTTTCGGCGGTCAGTTTAATTCACAAAATGCACTCGGTGATCTGCCAAAAGATCCCTTGTTCACCCTTTGTCTGCGCCCTTGTATCATTTGTACATCATTTTCAACGACTAGCCTGACACGATAAGCACTTCGCCAACTAGCTTGGATAAGCGATTCCACCCTCAGAAACACCCGTTTACCTCCATTTGAATTACAATCTAACTTATCTTCGAAGTCTTTGTTGAAATGGCTAGACCAAAAGTCACAGGGAGAAATGATCCATCATGGTACATAAGAGCACGAGAGTTTAAAAACGATGAAAAAAATGCGGAGCTAGCCAGACAAAGAAAATATACCAATGAAGCCATAGCAAAGAGATGAATACCCATCGACCCTAATGTGCCTACATGGGCTAGAAGTTTTGTTAAGCAATATAGGCCTTCAGAGCAGCTCAGGAGATAGATTAGATGATTGCAACTAATCTTGCTGAAGAGGCTAAGGCAGAGGAAAACAATACTCTGGGTACTGATGCCCAGACAGATGAAATAACCTATTAGCTAGGATCACCTCTTTACCTCCCTCTCTGTCTTATTATATTTTCCAGTTTGGATTCTGTATTACTTGCATCTGAGGACAAATTGCTTTTTATTTGTGGTGGGGTGAGGCCCACACTTTTGTGTGCTGTTTATGACTTGTGTTTTGTGTATATTTGGGTTGTTCTATTTATAATCGTCTTAATTACTGCTTTTTTGTGGATGTTTGAGCTCGTGACTCCGGTTACTTTTAATTACAAAATGATTTTGACCCTTCCAAAAAAATATTATTATTTTTTGAATATTTTCACCACCGCTTGTGTTGAAAGTGGCTATTCTTTTCCATGAATTTAAGTCTCGATTTCGATCAATATCGATGACTTAAATAGTGCATACAATTGAACGATCATGAATGTGCGGCTATAATGAGGCCAAATGAAGTTGCATAGACAGTATGTGAACTCTTTGCATCTCGTTGTGATTAGCCATTTATCGAATTGATTCTCTTGTTATGACCGTTGCACACTAGCGAATATGTGTAGTCCTGTTTGACTTAAGTTTCAATGCCTTGTGTGATCAGCTTTAGTTTGAACCATGCATGAACAAACCCAGAATTTGCCCTGTTAGTCTGATTGATTTAGAAAGGTGTCCTCTTGATATGATCTTAGGCAATTATAAGAGTGTGAGCCAAATTTGACATATACCTCTTTTGTGGCCTACCCGTGAGTGTGTGAAACTGTTTCGAACACCCTTTGAGCCTTACCTTTCTTTGGAACAACCTTGATGAACCCTAGACCTTACTTGACCCACTACCTACATTCCTCTTAATGTGTGATTTAGTGAATAGACAACTTAGGACAAAAGCCTAAGTTGGGGGTGTGGTAATCAGGAAAAGGAGAAGTCAAGAAGTGCAATAAAAGTCCCCCCCTAACCCATGGTATTGCATAAAAGTGGAATCCCCTTCAATTAAAAAAAATTAAAAATGGTGGAATAAAGTACGAAGGAAATCGGGTTTCCAAGCAATCCATGAAGGTGAATAAAAAGGTGAATTAGAAGCACTGGAAAAAGAATTGGTAAAGGAAAAGAAGGGAATGCCTTGAGAATACCACTGCTCACGAGAAAAAATTCACTGAGCCTAAATGGCCATAACTTTACACTCAGCCCCATTACGAACCTTAGAAAAACCTTTTTGATCTTGAGTAAGCCGAATCAAAAGTCAATTGGAAAATAAGGGCAAACCTATGGGATAAAACATGCATTGTGTTCCTCTTTTTGAGTGTGAGAGTTGCATCTGATTCCTGATCTTGAAATGATTAACCTCTACGTGTGAATATGAAATCATTCTTTGTGTGAGGGCATTTAGATACTTTTTGTTGAGCTTGAACTTGCAGAAGTAACAAGTATTACGAGCATGAGAATCTTTGGTAATGGTGTGTCACAACCTGAATCTTTGAGTCCACAATTGAATCTTCGCATAAGTAGTTTGAGTCTTGTTGTGTATATTCATGATTTAGTCTTGTGTAGCACTATTTGATACACCTTGTTGAACGACTGAACTTGAGTTGCTTGAGGACAGGCTAAAGTTTAAGTTGGGGGTGTTGATGAGTCCACAAATTGGACTCATTTAGGGATTTATTTTGATAGAAATAGTGTCCTCAAATGCTTATTTTGTCTCAATATCTGATGAAAACTCTTAAGTTTCAGGTATTTAAAGATTTAGTGGAAGCATGGACACTTAGGTGCAAAAAGGAACAAAAAAAGGCTGAAAATAATGAAGAAGCTGAAGTCTGAGCATCGCCAAACACACTTGGCGATTCACCGAAGGGACACACTCCACCATTTGTTCCAGTACGCGAAGCCCTGAAGGAGAAGGATAAAAAAGGCAATCAAAGGAGCAGTCATCGTTCTGCTGAACAGATCCACGAAGCAGTACTATGTCATCCAATGACACAGAGCACGACGATGCTGAAAGCTAGTGCAAGACGGCGACGAACTACATCAAAGGGCGAATCGCCGAGTTAATCGGCGATTCTGACTAACCTAGCCGAATAATCCGCCAGCACTATTTTCTGAAGTCTATAAATACTAAACTTATTTATTAATTTTAAAGGGTCGAACATTTATTTTAATTTCCAGAATAGAGTAGTACTTTTTAGATATTTTCTCTCAAGTTGGGAGAGGGTTTTTGGGAGACTTGAAGAAAGAAGGATTTCATCTTCCCCAAGTTGGAAGTGGGTCTTCTCCATTCTTCTTCCTTTGCTTAAATCAAGGTTTAATTTCTTATACCCATTTGATTTTACTATCATTTTAGGTGTATTTTGTTATTTATTGATGTGTGGCTAAAATCCACCATTCTTCGGGTGTGATTTAGCAAATATGTGTTGATATTATTGTTGGGTCTTGCTTGCTGATAGGTTAGC
Source organism: Solanum piurae (assembly GCA_029582685.1). Taxonomy (NCBI): domain Eukaryota; kingdom Viridiplantae; phylum Streptophyta; class Magnoliopsida; order Solanales; family Solanaceae; genus Solanum; species Solanum piurae. The sequence goes on along the minus strand of JAJOOO010007075.1, from coordinate 41,701 downwards.
TGTAGTTTTATGGTGATTTCACCTAGTGGTTGTGGTTTAATCCAAAGGGTTTGTAGTTGCAAATACAAAGCCACCCATGTGTTTTTGGCTTCCCCGAGACTGATGGCCAAATGAGTGGGTCGACATGAGGTTCAGCCCAAAAGGGTGAGACCTAGTCCCATATCCTAACACTCTGCTCGAGAGAGAGAGAGTGGGGTAAGGTGTAGGCTGGTCTTCATGCTGCAAATGGGTGTCCGAGAGGAACGGATTTGAAACGGGGTAAGTTACCCGAGAGGGAACTTATTTCCATTTAAAGCTTAGCCTAGTCACTATTATAAATTTCCTTTCAAAAGCATGTATCCAACTACTTATCTCAACTTGTATTGTGGTCACACTCCAAGAAATATTACCCATACTTGATTTTCTTGTTATTTTAGTTGTTTCTACTACTTGTGACAAAACCGCCAATTGATATTTGACACCTTTGTGTCACCCCCGTCAATTTACTATGTTTTTAATCATTAATGTCTTTAGCTGCGACTAATTAGAGCTAAATTTTATTTTTCTATTAATTCTCAAAACCACTCCCTTGGGACACGACCCCAACCCTTGGTTGGGTTACTATATTATTGACTATCGTAGACACTAGTACCGTAGGTTAGTGTCGTTGGTCATGATAAGCATCAATGGCTATTTGGTTTATGGGGGCTGAGAGTTGTCTGAACTCTCCCTCATATCAGTGCTCAATACTACTATCAAAATATAACTAGCCCATATGCTTTAAAACATAACTCTTTCTGTGGTTTAAGATAATTACTCAAAAATTAGCCCAAAGGCTTTCTAGGAAATTAGTGTTTCCTCTCTTGCTCAATTGTGAAAGCATTTACTCTTTTCTAAAAAAACTAGCTCAAAGGCTCTTTTGGAAATTGACGTTTTCTTTCTTGTTTAAATGTGAAAACATTTATTCTTTGTGAATACATAGTCCCCATATACTCTTTTGAAGAAATGAACTTCACTCTTTCCTCTTTACTCTTTACTCAACGTAAAACTCAATTATTAAAACAGGTTTAAAGAATTTGTAAAAGACTTTTGAAAAGACTCTAAGAACTCTCCAGACTTGGCTCTTAACTTTCCTTGAATATGAATTTATGGATTAAAGGTTATGATTCATGTTTATGGATGATATAATGATGTTTAGACGTACCTTAGAGTGTAGAAATAAACTAGAAATCATAGGTATGAGTCAAGGAAACTTAAAATAGAAAGAAGTGGGAAAGGGTAGAGGATCTGGTGACCATAGTGCTCTGAGTGGCTCCGGGTGCCTGCAGCAAAACTGCAGAAGTTGGATTGGGGTGCTCTGAGTGGAGCGGCGCCCCAAAGCCCAAACTTCAGTATCTGTTGTGGGGCGCTCCGAGTGGCGCCGCTCCCCACCCCAATTCCCCAAATTTTGACAATTTTTCTTGGTCGTTATTCGACCCTAATTAGTCTAGATTCAATTGGGTTTTTCCCCAAACAGTTAGATTCGAATACCCAACCAAAGTATACAAGAATTAACTAAAAACTAACTTCAAATCTCATGAAACTAACTCAAGAACTTCTCAAGAAATCAACAAATAGAAACTTCAACAAAATCCATCAAGAACCCAATTACTCTACTTTCAAGAACGTAAATACACTGAAATAAATCATGATTTGTGCATGGGGGATCGAACCCAATGCTATGTGATCTCATAAACTGATGAGGAGATTTGGACTCATTTTGGGCTTTGTTTATATAGAAGTAGTGTCCTCAAATGCTTATTTTGTGCCAATAACTAATGTAAAACCCTTGATTTTTAGGTATATGAATTGAGGAACAAAGCAAGGACATTAACAAGCAAAAAGGAACAAACAAGCTGAAGAAATGAATAAGAGAGAGCGTGACGATCGCCATGAGCACTAGGCGTTTCACCGAGTGGCTAATCAGACAGCCTAAAGTTCCAATGTGCCAAGCCTTGAGGGAAGAAAACAAGTCGGCGAGAGAAAGAAGCAGTCGGCAGATCACTGAGTAGTTCCGCGATACAATATTAGATCGCCCAAAGTTATAGAACCTTGAGGATGCTGAATGCCACGACAGAAGGGCGATGAAAGTGGTCAATGGGCGGCTCGCCGAGTGGTTCGGCATGCCCGACTTACTTCGCTGAGTGACTCTACGCAGCATATTTTTTGCGACTTTAAATACATTTTTGAACATTTAGTTTAAGTATCTGAATCCCATCTTAGCTAATCTATTTTTTGGGTTTAGATCTGTGAGAATGTTTTCTCTAGTTTTTCCTAAGCTTTGAAGAATTGAAGTTTTTTTCACTTTTGAGAAATTGGAAGTGGGTCTTTGAGATTATTCGAATTGGAGCATTGTAAGGACGAATCTACTCTTACCCAATTGATGGTTAATCAATTTGGTAATAGTTTTTACCTTTTTATGATGTCTAGCTAAAACCGCAATTCTTGGGTTGTGATTATGTAATTATGGGCTTATTTAGTTTATGAGTATTGCTAATTGTTAGTTTAAATGCTATTTCGAAGTGAGTTTAATCATTAATTTATGTTAAATTTAAGAATTGTAGTTGCAAATGCAGTTTTAACTTTGTGTTCTTCGCTTGCTCGATAAAGAGGTTTTAGAGCTAAGGTTTTTGATTGATGGTCAGTGGGTATTGGGTTGACCTGGGTTCAGCTTCGTAGAGTGAAACCTAAACCCAATCCCACACATTCATCTTAAGAGAGTGAATGGACTAAGTTGTGGGCTGCTCGTATTTTGCATGCTTGTTGATGTTTGAGAGAAATCAACTTGATTCGAGGTAAATTGTTCGAGAGAATGTTTATCTCCACTATAGGCTAGTTGACTCGCTAATATCAAGCAATTTACTAATAGTTGCAACTACCCATTTGTCTATATTAGCTTATAATCGAATAACATCCCAAGAACCCGTCTCATTATTGCTAAGTTTTCTCGTTTGTGACTCTTCGTAGTTGATAATTAAAACTAAAACCCCCCATTTGACATTCGTGTCACCTCCCTAATTTGAATGATGTCTTTAGTCGATAATGTTTATTCTTATGACTGATTTGAACACGTTAATACTTCCCAATTGACTCTTGAACACGTACCGCTCCTTATGGGATTTGACCGCAACTCATTTAGTTGGGTTTTATACTGATTTACGATCGTTGAACACCTAGAATTTGATGAGGTGTGCTTGAAACATTAAATCAAAATGGCGTCGCTGCCAGGGAGTGGTGTTGTTTGAAATTCTTTTGGTGAAGTTGAATTTTGTTCTTTTTAGTCCTAGTTGAATCTACTTACTTTTAGTTTTGGTTTGTGTGTTGTTGTTTAAATCAGAGGAAATGAGTGTCAACGAAAGCAATGGTAGCCAAGTGGGCCACCAAGATGACATCGGCAATCTCAATGATGTCAATGAGCCGAATGTTATTGACCCTAATCTAATGGGTGGAGTTGGTGCCCTTCGCTTGCCTCCTGTGGAAGGGAATGTTGTGTTCCACATTACAAGCACCACGTTGCAGCTCTTACAATTGAAAGGGTTTTTTGGTGGGTTGTCTCATGAGGATCCCCATGAGCATATCAAGAACTTTGTTGATGTTTACGGGCCATTTTCCTTTAAGAACATATATCAAGAGTCGGTTCGGCTGAGGTTGTTCCAATTTTCTCTAATGGGAGAAGCATGCAAGTGGTTGGCTTAGTTGCCAAGAGATTCTATCATTTTGTGAGAAGAGCTCATTACTGCATTTTAAGTGGGATTCTTTCCGCCTTCGAAATGATGACTCTTCGGGACAATATTCAAAAATTCAAGCGTTTGGAGGGTGATCCAATCCATGAGACTTGGCTAAGATTTAAGAAGTTGGTGCTACAATGCCCAACTCATGGATTTCCCGACAACGTTTTGCTGCAATACTTTTATCGAAGCCTTGATTCGGTGAACAAGGGAGTAGCTGATCTACTTTCTTTGGGAGGTTTAATGTAACAACCTTACGTTATCGCAACCCAACTTATGGATGGCATGATCAAGATTAAACGAGCATGGTATACCCGTGAAGATCAGGTCTCCCCTCTCACTTTTAAATTGAACAAACAATAGATTGAAAAAGAGCAAGATAGGGACAAAAACATGGCAGCCCCCGATGAGGCCAAGTTTGAAGTGCTGTACAATGAGGAATTAAACTTCTTAGCCAACCAAGGAGGTGGTTATCGTGCAAACTACCCAACTTCGGCTGGTAACGAAGGTTGGAACATTGATGAGGGCTGGAGAGAACGTCATAGAGAGTGGAGGGATCATAACTCCACTTGGAAGGAAAGAGATGGGGAGAAGGATAGGTATGTTCCTCCCCACAAGAGTCAAAAGTCCAAATATTTTGAGGATGGCTGGGCTGAGGATATGCTCTCTCGTATTCTCAACAAGATTAAAGGGTCCTATAAAATTTTGAAGGAAATGAAGGAAATTGTATTGACCCCTAACCAGACGGTGACTTCTCATTCTGTCTCTATCAAGCAGTTGGAGACCCAAATGGGTCAAATTTCTTCTCTTTCAACCCGAGACAACAAGGGGGGTTCCCTAGTAATACCATATCGAACCCCAAGAATAAAGTTTGAGTGGGGACTTGCGTCATGCCACGACGTTAACTAAGGCGCTCCTTGGGAGGCAATCCAAGTTTTTATTGCTTTATTTTTGTTTTGGGAATAATCGTGTGTTGATTGTGCGGGTTGAAGTGTAGAATGTGTTTGAAAAGTGCAGATTGGAGAGCAAAATGTCCAGTTGGTGAGCCCCACTTGGACAGCCATTGGACTGAGGAAAATATCAAGTTGGAGTCTGTAAAACTCGGTGGGCCCATGGACAAGTCAGTGAATTATCGAACAGGTCGGCGAACCCGACTTTGTCCGCCGTTTGGACCACCAAGTTAATTGAAGGTCCTGTAAAACTTGGAAAGGTAAGTAACGACTCGGCGTGTCGTCGAGTGGTTCGATGAGGTCGACTAATATCGCCGAAAGGGCGCAAATTGAATGGTTTTAAAAGGCCAAAGGTTTAAACTTTCAAACTCCTTCACATTCCCTCACTTTTTAATTTCAATTCAATCACACCCACACTTGAAATTTCCTATATTTTTGCATTTTCTTGATTTTTGGTCGTTGATTCTTGTGTTCGGAGTTGGAAATCTTTGCCGCCTAGCATTTCAAATTGGAATTCCGCATTAAAGTTTGATTTATCGAACCCCAAAAAATCATAAATAGCGGTTAAACTCAAATACAATTGTGTAATTCTTATTGATGTGTGTTGGGCTTCTCTGAAATTGTATATGTGTGCTTGTGTGCCAATTGTATTTTCGATATCGTGCCTAAATTAGCTAAGTTCTTGATTTCCCGAATTTCTGCTTTATAATTGATCTTAATCTTGTGGGTTGTGCTTAATTGTTGTTGAGTCTAGTCGGGTGAAGTATAAGTAATCCAAATTTTGCTAAATGACGTGCTTTGCCCAATGACAAAGCGTTTGGCGTCATTCTTAAGGAATAAAATTGTCAAATGGCCAATTTTTGGCCAAACCAAGCGAAGTCTGAGTACCCTGGTGGCATGGGTCTAGGCATAATTGAGAATGTGTGTGGTTTGATTTTATTTTCGGGGGTTGTGGGGTTGATTTTGGAAGTTAGGGTTGAGATTAGGCATGTTGGGCGAGCTGGGTCGAGCTTGCCGAGCACTTGACAGTACGCCGAAATCTCCTTGGATCGCCCTTAATTTCATACTTTGATTGGTTTTGTTTCTGTAACTTTCGGCGAGAAGCCTAAGTTCACTGAGTGCACTCGGTGACTCACAAAAAGTCTTCTTTGATCGCCCTTTCTGCGCCCCTAACCCCTAAAACACACTGTGATTTTGGCGGGCTAATTTATGCTCACCGAATTATGTCGGCGATTCATCGAAAGTCCCTTCTAATGGTCAACATGCCAGTTTTCTAGGAAATTTTAGAGCCAGTCCATTTTGTGTGCCCGATCTGGCTTGCCTAAGTGACTCGGTGACTCGCCAATCAGTTAGGCGTGTCTTTCTGCAACCTGACTTCTGCAATTTTTTCTTGAACTGTTTCTAATATTCTATGATATTTTTACAGATATGGCTAGAACAAACTTGGATATATTGCCCCGCAAAATAACACAGGGCATAGTTATTAATGAAGGGGCAACTAACCCTTCTAAAAGGGTAAAGAAGGCACCTCCCAAGGGAGCCAACGGAAAAGGAAAAGATCCCGCATCTGAGACACCCTATCACAACTCCGGCTGCGAGGGAGAATCCTTTGATTCTCAAGCTGAATTCTCTGAGCCTGAGGATGACCAACCACTACAGTCTCGGTGATCAGAAATTGGTGCAAGGTCTCCCCAAGATTCATCTAGAGTTCAAGCGGCCACCCCTCCTACGGATGATACAGTGCCAGCTCCGGCACAAACGGTGGTTCCAGTGCCACCAGTTCAGGGTCCCCCTCATCGGCTACTCAACAAGGTAAAGGCCGAGGGTTGAGGATGATTCTAGAGGAAAAACTACTATCCAAAGAGGGCCTAGAGGGCAAGTATCCTAATGTGTGGGACACTCTCCGGCTCCATAGATTCGAGAAGTTTACCAAGCCCCGAGGCCCCTATATTCCTCTATGGGTTCAGGAATTCTGCACAACATACGGTGACCTGGTACCTATGGGGAAGAAGAAGGCCAGCGCCTTCCGACCGGTTAAATCTGTCATGGTTTGAGGGGCAGAACTGGGGTGCAGCAACGATCACATCCATGTTGTGCTTGATAGAGCCACGGGGTTTGAGCATGAGAATGAGGGTCTAGCTACGACTCAGTCCCTGGATGATCTAATGGGTTGGCTTGCCCCCCTAATTTCTGATACCACCCCGAGGTGGATTGAGGTAGGATCCCCAATTGAGAAAAAGGAATTGAATGTAGCTGCACTGTACTGGTTTTGATTCATCAGCATCTCCATCATGCCTTCACAGAATGAGTCCATCCTGCCCCACCCAAAGGCGGCATGCCTTAGATTCATCATAGCCAGGTTAACGCTCAACTTGGAACGTATTATGGAGTAGGAGATGGCCATGAGGGCCAAGCAGCGCCAGACGTCCCTTCCTTTTCCAGTCTTGATCATAGAGCTATGCCGGTGTGCGGGAGTTCCTCATGACGTGACGAGACAATCAAGGTCACCCCCACATCCTCCATAGGCATTCGACGTATAGAGGCCGAGTACACTCGGGAGGAGGCAGACATCTGGAGAGCAGCTCTGGTGGACGCATTCCCGGAGGTTGATGTTGAGACGATACCTGCAGAGGCTTCTTTTCCTATTCCGTCCTCCGAGTCTTCAGGTACACCTACTTCCACTTCCTCCCAGTCTCCTACTGTTTCTACTGTTTCCCAGCCCACCTGGATTACTCAGGCCATGATCGTGAAGATGGGCACTTAGCCCATTCTGCTGATGTTTGGGCTATCCAGTTTGAGGATGAGGTACCATTGATGATTGAGAGGGCCATCCTAGCTGCTTTGACACCCTTTTAGGCATCTATTGACACCCTCACGGCGAGAGTAGAGACTTGTGAGAATAGACAGGGGCAACTTTAGAGATTACGACTATGAGAGCCGAGGTTGCTGATTTGAGAAAGGATGTGGACTATCTAAAGTCCACATACTTTACTTCTCTCTTTGAGTCAGCTGAGGATCGGGATGCTCCCGCCAGTTTGGAGATGCCTCCTGCCACCATTGGAGATGCCTCCTGCCACCATTGGAGATGTACCTATGGAGGATGTTGTTGTTGATGATTCAGAGATGGAGACCGATGAGGAGCAGCTTGGGGAGCGAGATGCCGTCGTATATGATGATCTGGCCGACTTGGAAGATGTGATGTTTTAGAATGCCCGCCAGTCCTCCTTAAGAGACACCACTATGGCTGAGTCTAGTGGAGCCGCTGTTGATGTGACGCCGGGCACTGATGCCCTGATAGTTGGAGCGAATGTGTAGACATGACCCTTCTTTACCTCCCTCTCTGTCATTTTCATTGACTTTTTTTTATTGTTTTGTGCATTTGAGGACAACTGCCTTTTTATTTGTGGTGGGGTGAGTTATTTCCATACCCACCTCATGTGACTATTCTATGTATATATTATTGGGTTTTTGTGTTTAAGTTGTGTTTTGATATTGTGTTGTGGATGTTTGAGCTTATGGCTACTTATTATGAATGCAAATGGTTTTTGACTTTTCTGGATTTTTTTTGCCTCTTCTTTTGGGTTATTGTGGCGGTTCTAGTGCAAATTTGAGTATCTGTCATAATAAATACTGATGACTTGAATAGTGCTCTTAATGGAACAAAAAAGAATGCGCGGCTACGATGAGGCCAAATGAAGTTTCATAGATAATGTGTGAACTTTGTGCATCTCATTGTAACTAGCCGATTATCGAATGAGTCTCTTGTGATGAAAATTGCACGATAGTAAAAGTGTGGAGTCTGGTTTTATACTGGTTCCAATGCCTTGTATGATGAGCTTACCATGAACCCTGTGTGATGACACCTAGAATTTTCCTTGTTGGTCCGGTTGACTAAGTGATGCAAACTCTTAAAATGAATTTAGGCAACAATTCTGAAGAGTGAAACAATTTGACAATAAACCTATTTTGTGGCAAACCTTGAGAGTGTGTGAACTTTTCTTAAACCCTTTTTGAGCCTTATCGTTTTCTTGGAAGAAACTTGATGAAATTGTAGCCCCTCTTTATCCATTCACCCATAATCCTCATGAAGTGTGGTGTGTTTGAATAGCCCACTTAGGCCAAAAGCTTAATTTGGGGGTCTGGTGAAAAAAGAAGGTAAATCAAGAAGTGCAAAGAAGTCCCCCTTATCCATGGTTTTGAAAAAGATGATACTCTTCCATACAAAAAAAAAAAAAAAAAAGAAGAATGAAAAAGAAAAGAACAAAAAAGTGGTGAAAGTTGCAAAAGAAATGGGGTGTCCGTTATCCCATGGAAGTGAATAATGGGGTGAATTTTGAGAATGAGTGATAATGATGAAGAAAAGGAAGAAAACAATGATGTTCATACCACATATCATAAGGATAGTAGCCACTGAGCCTAAATGACCATACCTTTACACTCAGTTCCGTTACAAGCCTTGAAAAGACCTTTTTGATCTTGGGTGAGCTGAAACGAATGTTGATTGAAAAAATAAGGGCAAACCTATGGGTGAGTTCATGCATGTGTTCATCTTTGTGAGTATGAGAGTTGTATATGATTCCAAAGCTATAATTTGTTGAACAATTGTGTTTGAATATGGAATCATTCTTGTTGTGAGGGCATTTAAGTACCTTTGTTGAGCTTGATCTTGCATTTGATGCAAGTATTGTGAACTTGAGAGTCTTTGATAATGGTGAGTCACAACTTGATTCTTTGAGTGCACAATTGATCCTAGCATGAGTAAGTTGAGTCTTGTTGTGTGCATTTATGATTGAATCTTATGTAGCACTGTTTGAGACATCCTTTTTGAACTGCTGAACATATGTTTTACTTGAGGATAAGCAAAAGTTTAAGTTGGGGGTGTTGATGAGTCCGAGATTTGGACTCATTTAGGGCTTTGTTTATATAGAAGTAGTGCCCTCAACTGCCTATTTTGTGCCAATAACTGATGTAAAACCCTTGTTTTTAGGGTATATGGATTGATTAACAAAGCAAGGACACTAACACGCAAAAAGGAACAAACAAGCTGAGGAAATGAGGAAGGGTGAGCCTGACGATCGACAAGAGCAATCTGCATGTCGTCGAGTGGCTAATCAGACCACCTAAAGTTCTAGTGTGCCAAGCCTTGAGGGAAGAAAACAAGTCGGCGAGAGAAAGGAGCAGTCAGTGGATCATCGTGTAGTTCCGCGATGCAGTATTAGATCACCCAAAGTTATAGAACATTGAGGATGCTAAATGCCAAGATAGAAGGGCGATGAAAATGGCCAAAGGGCGGCTCGCCGAGTGGTTTGGCGAGCCCGACTTACTTCGCCGAGTCACTCTTCGTAGCACATTTTTGGCGACTATAAATACATTTTTGAACATTTTGTTTAAGGATCTTAATCCTATCTTAGGTAATCTATTTTTTGAGTTATGAACTATGAAACAGTTTTCTCTAGTTTTTCCTAAGCTTTGAAGAATTGAAGTTTTTCACTTTTGAGAAATTGGAAGTGGGTCTTTGAGATTCTTCGAATTGGAGCATTGTAAGGACGAATCTACTCTTACCCAGTTGATGGATAATCAATTTGGTAACGGTTTTACCTTTTTATGATGCCTAGCTAAAACCCCAATTCTTTGGGTGTGATTATGTGATTATGGGCTGATTTAATTTATGGGTATTGCTAATTGTTTGTTTAAATGCTATTTAGAAGTGAGTTTGATCATTAATTGTGGTTTAATTTAAGAAATGTAGTTGCTAATGCAGTTCTAACTTTGTGTTCTTGGATTTCTCGAGAGAGAGGTTTTAGAAGTAAGGTTCTTGATTGATAGTCAGTGGTTATTGGGTTGACCTGGGTTCAGCTCGAGAGAGTGAATCGTAAACCCAATCCCATACATTCAGCTCGAGAGAGTGAATTGACTAAGGTGTGGGCGGCTCGTATTTTGTATGCTTGTTGATTTTCGAGAGAAATCAACTTGATTCAGGGTAAATTGTTCGAGAGAAAGTTTGTTTCCTCTATAGCCGAGCTTACTCACTAATATCTTACTATTTACTAATAGTTGCAATTATCCATTTGTCTATATTAGCCTATAATCGAATCACATCCAAAGAACCCGTCTTATTACTGTTAAGTTTTATCGTTTGTGACTATTTGTAATTGATAATTAAAACCAAAACCCCCCATTTGACATTCGTGTCACCCCTGATTTGAATGATGTCTTTATTCAATAATGTTTATTCCTATGACTGATTTGGACACGTTCATCCTTCCCAATTGACTCTTGAACATGTACCGCTCCATGTGGGATTCAACCAAAGCTGATTTAGTTGGGTTTTATACCGATTTAGGATAGTTGAACACCTAGAATTTGATGAGGTGTGCTTGAAACGTTAAATCACATACCTCGTAGGGATTAACCCTTCAAGAACGCGACGAATCCTTGGCTTCTTCCCCTCTCTTCGCCTCTTTTATTTTCTTTCAAAAACCTAGCATAATTTTGTGAAGCGTAAACTGAACCAAATCAGTTTAGACCCCAAATAAATTGCAAAAAATGGATTTAATTAATTGAGTAATGAAAATTCCAAAATACCCCTTTAAAATCCTGTTAACTTTTCTTATCTAGACATCCCAACTTTGAATGGGCATATCTCCCTTATACCAACTTGAAAATTAGCAAAATTGGTGGCGTTGGAAAGATAATTCAAATTCCTTTAATTTAATATCTTATAGCACACCTACCTCATCTTGTTCTAAGAGTTATGGTCGTTTGAAGTTGACCCAAAACTTATACTTTTCCAAACTTACCAAACTATCCAAATTTGATCTTTCCAAAAATGGTTTCTTTCTATTTCTAGTTCTTTCAAATACACGTTACAAGTCTTTCACTTATATGTTTATGCTTTGTTAGATCCAGGGGCTACTCTTTCCTTTGTAACTCCATATATAACAGTGAACTTCGGTGTCAGTCCAGAAACTCTTTCAGAACCCTTCACAGTCTCTATCCAGTTGGTGACCCAGTTATAGCTAGACGGGTATACAAAAATTGCTCTGTTACAGTGTCTCAGAGAGTCACCTCAACAGATCTTGTAGAGTTAGAAATAGTAGACTTTAATATCATTATAGGCATGGATTGGTTGCATTCCTGTTATGCCATACTCGATTGTAGAACTAGGATCGTTCACTTTCAGTTTCCGAGCAAACCACATAGAGAATGGATGGGTAGTAGCTTAGTGCGTATGGGTCGACTCATTTCCGCCCTTAAGGCCAGAATGATGATCACTAAAGGGTATATCTATCATCTTGTTCAGGTTAAGGATTCAAGCTCTGAAACCCTGACTCTTGAGACAGTGCCAGTAGTAAATGAGTTTCCCGAAGTGTTTCCAGATACCCAGCCTATTTTTATTTCTCTTTACAGAATAGATCCAGCTGAGCTTAAGGAATTGAAAGAGCAATTGAAAGACCTTTTAGATAAGGGCTTTATCAAACCTAGTATTTCCCCATTGGGAGCACCAGTGTTGTTCGTGAAAAATAAAGATGGTTCTCTCAGGATGTGCATTGACTATCAGCAGCTGAATAAAGTCACAATCAAGAATAGGTACCATATACCTAGGATTAATGACTTTTTCGACCAACTTCAGGGTGCTAGTCATTTTTCGAAGATAGACCTCATATCTGGTTATCATCAGCTCAGAGTCAGAGATAGTGACATCCCAAAAACAGCCTTCAGAACTCGATATAGACATTATGAATTTGTAGTTATGTCATTTGGACTAACTAATTCTCCTTCAGCTTTCATGGATTTAATGAACAGGTTGTCCAAGCAGTATTTGGACTTGTTAGTTATCGTCTTTATTGATGATATCCTCATCATTTACTCTAGGAATGAGGAGGAACATGCTACTCATTTGTGGTTTTTCCTACAAACTCTCAAAGATCACTAGTTATTCGCTAAGTTTAGCAAATGTGAGTTTTGGTTACAATCAATTACTTTCCTTGGGCATTTAGTATCTAGCCAAGGAATCCAGGCGGATTCTCAGAAAATAGAGGTAGTGAAGCATTGGCCAGACCCACCTCTCCTACATATATAAGAAGTTTTTTGGGTTTAGTTTGTTATTACAGAAGTTTTATGGAAGTATTTTCATTCATTGCTTCTTCATTGACCAAGTTGACCAAGAAAAAGGTTAAGTTTCAGTGGTAAGATGAGTGTGAGAAGAGCTTCTCAGAACTTAAAACTAGGTTGACTACAACTCATGTTTTGACTCTACCAGAGGGTTCAGACGGTTATGTGATCTATCGTGACGCATCTAGAGTTGGCCTAGGTTGTGCGTTGATGCAGGGAGGTAAGGTTATAGCTTATGATTCTAGGCATCTTAAGGTGCATGAGAAGAACTACCCAAATCATGACCTCGAGCTTGTAGCCGTAGTATTTTCCCTAAAGATTTGGAGACATTAGTTATATGGTGTTGACGTACATGTGTTCACAGACCATAAGAGCCTTTAGTATGTGTTCTCCTAGAATGAGTTGAATCTTCACCCGAGGAGATGGCTTGAATTCCTCAAGGACTATTCCATGAATGTAGTTTACAATATGGGTAAGGACAATGTAGTAGATGAGGCTCTTAGTAGACTATCTATGGGTAGTGTAGCACATGTTGAGGAAGAAATGAAGGAAGTAGGAAAAGAAGTCCACCATCTTGCTCGCTTAGGAGTTTGCCTCATGAACATATCAAATGATGGTGTGATAGTTCAGAATGGGTCAGAATCCTCATTGGTAGCGGAGGTTAAGGAAAAACAAGACACTATTGATGTTTACGTAATTAAGACACAACTTCCAATGCAAGTGTCTACCATCGTACAATAGTAAAGTAACCCAACCAAGGGTTGGGGTCGAGTCCGAAGGGAGTGGGCTTGAGAATTAATATAAAACTAAAATGAAGTTCTAATTAGTCATAGCTAAAAACATTGTCGAATACAAACATACTAAATTTAAGGGGTGACACAAAAGTGTCAATTAACAATGGGGGTTTGTAACAATTAAGCAAAAATCAGCGAAACTGCAAAGAGTACTAACCAAGGAGATGACATTCTTGGGATGTGATAGGAATATGGGCTAAACTAGATCATTGAGTACATGCTTTTGATAGTAAATTCGTTGAATATTTGTGACTAGACTAGACCATAGTGGGGGTAAATTCTCTCTCGAGCAACTTACCCCGAATCAACTCAGTTTCTCTCGAGCATCGAGTTGCCGCATGAAGAACAGCCTACGCCTTAGCCCACTCACTCTCTCGAGCTGAGTGTGTGTTAGAAGGACTAGGGTTCACTCTCTCGAGCTGAATCTCATGTCGACCCAATCCCACCGTCCATCAGTTTAGCAGTCTTAGTTTTACGACCTCTCTCTCGAGCAAGCCTAAAACGCAAAGGTGAAATCGTATTTGAAACTACAATTTCATTAAGTTCCAACACAACTACTAAACGAAATCAAATTTAAACCACAAATAAACCATCAACAAACAAGACCCAACAAATAATCTAACCCATATTCACAAAATCACACCCCAAGAATTGGGGTTTTAGCTAGACATGTATAAGAGATAGAAATTTATACCAATATGAGTTTGCATTCAAATGGGTATGAAAATTTAAGTCTCAAAACAAGTCAAGAATGAAAAATCCACAAGACCCAAGTCCAAAATCTTGGAGTTGAAACCTTTGAACCTTCAAGTTCTTCAAAACCTCTCCAAACTTAGAACTCAAAAGTAGAAGCAAAGTATGAAAAATTATTGTACAAAGCTAAAAATTTGATACTAGAATAATAATTCTCAACGAGTAGTTATAGTTTTCAAAAATCTATTATGCAAAGGATTACTCGGCGAAGTTAGCCAGAATAGCCGATCAACTCGGCGATCCGCCCTTTGGTCTAGTTCATCGTCGTCTTGCGTTAACCTTCAGAATCGTCGTATTTTGGATCATTAGGTGACATAGTACTGCTTCACGAAATTGCTCGGCAACACGCCGACTGCTCCTTTTCACCGCCGATTTGATCGTTTCCTTCAGGGCTCAGCACACTTGCAAAAAGGCAAGGATAAGACCTTTTGGCGACTCGCCGAACGGGTTCGGTGATTATCAGATCTTCATTTGTTCGTTCTTTCAGCTGCTTTTGTTCCTTTTTTGCTAAGTAGTGTCCATGCTTTCTCTCAAACTCCAAATACCTGAAACGTAAGGGTTTTCATCAGATATTGAGATTAAATATGCATTTGAGGACACTAATTCTATCAAAATATAGCCCTAAAGGAGTCCAATTTATGGACTCATCAACACCCCCAACTTAAACTTTTGCTTGTCATCAAGCAAACTCAAGTTCAGCCGTTC
Source organism: Solanum piurae (assembly GCA_029582685.1). NCBI lineage: Eukaryota > Viridiplantae > Streptophyta > Magnoliopsida > Solanales > Solanaceae > Solanum > Solanum piurae. The sequence continues at coordinate 26,638 of JAJOOO010007075.1, read as the reverse complement.
AAAAAGGAGGTCTCAAACTGTGCCACACAAGACTCAATCATGAATGCACACAACAATACTCAATTTACTTATGCAAAGATCAAATGTGTACCCAAAGATTCAAGTTGTGACACATCAATATCAAAGAATCTCATGCTCACAATACTTGCTTCAAATGCAAGTTCAAGCTCAACCAAAATGTTCAAATGCCCTCACACAAGGAATGATTCCATATTCACACACAATGTTTTGCAATTTAAAGCTTCGGAATCAAATGCAATGCTCACACTCACAAATATGAACACGATGCATACTTTCACCCATAGGTTTACCCGTATTTTCCAATCAACATTTGTTTCAGCTCACTAAAGATCAACAAGGTCTTTTCAAGGCTTGCAATAGTGTTGAGTTCAAAGGTATGGTCATTTAGGCTCATTGACTTTCATCCTCATGAAATGTGGTGCTCACAACACTTCATTTCCTATTCCTTCATCATTCTCTTTAGTGCTCATAAGTCATCATATTATTCACTTCTGATGGATTTTTGGAAACCCCATTTTCTTTGTATTTTCACAACTTTATTCCACTTCTTTTTCTTTTTCTTTCTTTCTTTCCTCTTTTTTTTTATTTATGGAGGGGTTCCATTTTTCTTAAAACCATGGGTAAGAAGGACTTTCTTGCACTTCTTGATTTACCCCTTTCTTTTCACCACACACCCAACTTAGGCTTTTGGCATAAGTTGGCTATTCAACTAACCACAACTTCATGAGGATTATGGGTAATGCATAAAGAAAAGTTATGTTTGCATCAAGTTTCTTCCAATGAAAGGTAAGGTTCAAAGGGTGTTAAAAATGGTTCACACAAGCTCACAAGGTACGCCACAAAGAGGTATATGTCAAATTAGCTCACACTCTTTAAAGTTGCCTAAGATCATATATAGAGATAGCCTTACTTAATCGATCGGACAAATGGGGAAAATTATAGGTGTATTCATGCATAGTTCACAGTAAGCTCATCACACAAAGAATGGACACTAAAGTCAAACAAGACTCCACACTTTCGCTAGTGTGCAACGGTCATCACAAGAGAATCAATTTGATACATGGCTAATCACAATGAGATGCAAAGAGTTCACATATTGTCTATGAAACTTCATTTTACCTCATCGTAGCCGCACATTTATGTTCGTTCAATCATGAGCACTATTTAAGTCATTTGTATTGATCGAAACCGAGACTTAAATTTTGCAAAAGAACAGCCACATTCAACGCAAGATAGGTGGATTTTTTTTTTGAAAGGTCAAAATCATTTTGCAATTTAAAACAAAAGGAGCCACAAGCTCAAACATCAACAAAAACAGTATTAACACAAAATTATAGCTCACAACCCAAATACTCAAACAAAACACGATTCACGAGTGGCACGCAAAGGTGGGCCTCACCCCACCATGATAAAAAAACATTTTTCCTCAAATACAAATAACGCAGAATTTGAAAAGTAAAATAAAGAAAAACAGAGAGGGAGGTAAAAAGGGGATCCTGTCTAAGCAGTTTCTCCATCTGTCTGGGCATCAGTGCCCGGAGTGTTATCATTCTTACTCTGGTTTTTATTGTTTGTGTTTGCCTCAGTTGCTGCAGCGATATTAGCCTTAGCCATATTGTCCAAATCATAAGCTGATCTAAAGGCATGTATCGCGTTAATGAACCCTCGAGCCCACGAAGGGACATTAGGGTCGATGGGAGTCCTCCTATTGGAACTGGCTTTCTTGTTCTTGCTCCTTGCTTTGGGGTGATATGTCGTCCCTGCATCTCTTATGGAGTTTTGTGACTTTATATGTGGGGGTGGCATATTTCTTCCTACAACTTTTGGTCTGTCCATGTCTGCAATTGCTTGAGATAAAATTAGAAAATATTCGACAAGCAAACCAAAGACCATCAGTTGTGGGCAGACTTAGCAGTCCATTCGGTTAGTCGCCGAATACTTTCGGTGAACAAAGGGGTGTCAGCCGAAAGTTACAGTGCAGAAGTGGTCAGGGTTGCAGACAAAGGGCGAACAAGAAGACTTTTGGTGAGTCGCCGAGTGCTTTTGGTGACCTCATGCTTCTCGCCGAAAGGTACAGAAGCCACGAGACATAAAGTATGATATCAAAGGTGAGGTAGGGCAACTAGGAAAATTGTTGAGTTGTTCGGCGAGCTCATCTCAGCTGGCCGAAACAACTCGTCGTGCCTATTATCAACCCAACTTCTTGAAATCAGCCCCACAACCCCCAAAAACGCAATTTAAGCTCTTACATCACAAATCTGACTAAGACCCGTAACATAAAAGCACTCCCTATTGCAAATTAATTTAACTTAACGTACTAAAAAGCGCGATTTCACCATTCAAGCAAGATTTATTGATTAGGAATAGGCATAAGCAATCCGATCCAATCAGAGAGGCCCAACATAATTCAACAAGATTATCAGATTGTAAATGAGTACAATTTCGACAATGAATGCGGGGTTTGAAGTACCAACCTTTTATGCCGATCAAATGGATATTGAGATGCTAGGAAGCAATGTAATCCAAATCGTAGCACAATTCGATACTAAAAATACTCCAAAAATGCACGAAATGTAAAACTAGAGTGCAGGTGTGAGTTTAGGAAGATGAAAGAGTGAGGGAAAGGGAATGAGCTTGAAATTTTAAACCTTTGGCTTGAAAAACTGTGCAGTTTTCGCCCATTCAGCGACATTAGTCCCGATCACTGAACTCTTCGGCGTAACGCCAAATAGTCATTTTCCTCGCCGAATTTTATAGAACCTCCATATATTGTGGGAGTCCAAATAGCGGTCTCTGTCGAGATCGCCGACATGATCAATGATTCACCAATAATTTCCTGAGGTCGCTGAGTTTTACAAAATCCAATGTAAATTGGTCTTGAGTCTAACTACAGTCTAGGTCGGGGTCGCCGAACTCTTCAATGATTCGCGGAATGGACCTGTATCTCGCCAATCTGCACTTTTTTTTCACTCTCCACACTTCCATCTACACAATCAACACACCATTATTTTATCAAAGCAAAATAAAGCATTAAATGGTTTTGGGTTGCCTCCCAAACATGGCCTTAGTTAACGTCGTGGCACGATGCAAGTCCTCCTTCAAACCTCATTTTTGGGGTTGACTGTAGTGTCACTAGGCAAACCCCCTTTCTGTCTCAGATTTAGGTGAGACGACATCTGACCCATTTGGGTCTCCAGCTGCTTGATTGATATTGAATGGGAGGTAACGGTTTGGATAAGGGTGAACACATCTTCTTTCATCTCTTTCAAGATCTTGTCTGACCCTTCACCTTTATTAAGGATACGAGAAAGCATATCCTCAGACCTACCAGCCTCCGAATCCTTTTACTTTTGGCACTTGTGGGGAGGCACATACTTGTCCTTCTCCCCATCCTTCCAATTAGGATTTCGGTCTCTCCATTCACGATCCTTCCATTCTTCATCTCTAGCCTAACCTTGGTTACCATCCTGCCTTGGGTAGTTTGAACGATAACTACCACCTTGGTTGGCTAGGAAGTTCACTTCCTCATTATACAAGGCTTCAAATTTCGCCTCCTCAGCATTTGCACACCCGAGCCCCACATCGTTGACACCAAGGTCACCAGCCCCCATGACATTTTTAGATGAAATGTCAAGTTGTGTCATGATCTTGGCCATGTTTTGGTCTCTCTCATTATCTTTTTCCATCTGCTCCTTGCATATCTTGAATATGAGAAGGTAGACTTGGTCCTTACGAGTGTACCATGCCCTTTTGATGGTCGTCATGCCATCTAAGATTTGGGCTGCTACTGCATACGGTTGTTGCATCAGGCCTCCAGGTTAAAGTTGATCAGCGACATCTTTGTGTACTGAATTCAGGCTTCGATAAAAGTATTGTAGCAAGACATTGTCGGGCAGACCATGAGTCGGGCATTGTAGCACCAACTTTTTAAATTGCAGCCAAGTATCATGGATTGGCTAGCCCTCCAAACGCCTAAAGATTTGGATACTATCCTGAAGAGTCATCATCTTCGAAGGAGGGAAAAATTCGAACATTAAATGCGGTTACCAATTCCTCTCAAGAGGTGATGGATTCATGAGGAAACTCTGCCAGCCACTTGCATGCCTCTCCCATCAACAAGAAAGGGAATATCCTTAACCGAACTAACTCCTGAGAGATGTTTTTGAAAGAGAATGGTCCACACACATCCACGAAGTTTCGTAGATGTTCGTGAGAATCCTCACGAGCCAATCCACTGAAAAGTCCCTTTAGTTGCAAAAGTTGCAACATAGTAATCGTTATGTTGGCATTTCCCTCGGCTGGAGGTAAACGGATGGCCCCAATACCTCCCATGAGATGGGAGTCATTAATGTTGGGCTCTTGGACATCGTTGAGATTTCCGATTTCGTCTTGGTGGCCCACCTAGCTACCGTTGCTGCCATTAACACTCATGATTTCTATTTTCAACACAAACAATAGAAACAAAACTGAAAATTAAGTAAGTGAACTACAACTAAGAACAAAAATTTTACTAAACTAAAAATTCTCAAGTAACACCACTCCCCGGCTGCGGCGCCATTTTGATGTTTGTGTAATCAAGACACAACTTCCAATGCAAGTGTCTATGACCGTACAATAGTAAAGTAACCCAACCAAAGATTGGGGTCGAGTCCCAAGGGAGTGGGCTTGAGAATTAATAGAAAAATAAAATTAAGTTCTAATTAGTCATAGTTAAAAACATTGTCGAATACAAACACACTAAATCTAAGGGGTGACACAAAAGTGTCAATTAACAATGGGGGTTTGTAACAAGTAAACAAAAATAAGTGAAAATGCAAAGAGTACTAATCAAGGAGATGAGATTCTTGGGATGTGGTAGGAATACAGGTTAAACTAGATCATTGGGTACATGATTTTGATAGTAAATTCATTGAATATTTGTGACTAAGCTAGACCATAGTGGGGGTAAATTCTCTCTCGAGTAACTTACCTCGAATCAACTCGGTTTTTCTCAAAAACCGAGTTGCCGCATGAAGAACATCCTCCGCCTTAGCCCACGCACTCTCTCAAGCTGAGTGTGTGGGAGAAGGACTACTCTCTCGAGATGAAACTCATGTCGACCCAATCCCACCGGCCATCAGTTTAGTAGTCTTAGTTTTACGACCTCTCTCTCAAGCAAGCCGAAAACACAAAGGTGAAATCGTATTCGCAACTACAATTTCATTAAGTTCCAACACAACTACTAAGCAAAATGACATTTAAACCACAAATAAACCAGCAACAATAAAGACCCAACATATAATCTAACCCATATTCACATAATCACACCCCAAGAATTGGGGTGTTAGCTAGACATGTATAAGAGATACAAATTTATACCAATATGAGTTTGCATTCAAATGAGTATGAAGAATTAAGTCTCAAAACAAGTCAAGAATGAAGAATCCACAAGACCCAAGTCCAAAATGTTGTTGTTGAAACCCTTTGAACCTTCAAGTTCTTCAAAATCCTCTCCAAACTTAGAACTCAAAAATAGAAGCAAAGTATGAAAAATTACTATTCAAAGCTAAAAATTCGATACTAGAATAATAATTCTCAACGAGTATTTATAGTTTTCAAAAATCTATGCTGCGAAGGATCACTCGGTGAAGTTAGTCGGACTCGCCGAGTTGCTCGGCGATCCGCCCTTTGAACTAGTTCATCGCCGTCTGACATTAGCCTTCAACATCATCGTGTTATGGATCATTAGGCGACATAGTACTGCTTCGCGGAACTGCTCGGCGACACGCCGACTACTCCTTATCACCGCCGATTTGATCGTTTCCTTGTGGGCTCAGCACACTTGCAAAAAGGCAAGGATAAGACCTTTTGGCGACTCGCCGAACGGGTTCGGCGATTCTCAGATCTTCATTTCTTCATTCTTTCAGCTGCCTTTGTTCCTTCTTTACTAAGTAGTGTCCATGCTTTCCCTCAAACTCCAAATACCTAAAAATTAAGGGTTTTCATCAGATATTAAGACAAAATATGCATTTGAGGACACTAATTGTATCAAAATATAGCCCTAAATGAGTCCAATTTGTGGACTCATCAGAGGGATATAGTAGATTTCGTGGTTAAGTGCCCTAATTGTAAGCAAGTGAAGGTAGAACTTTAGAAAATAGGAGGTATGACTCAAGAGATTAACATTCCTACATTGAAGTGGGAAGTGATAAACATGGACTTCATTACGGGTTTACCTCGTACTCGCAGACAATATGACTCCATTTGGGTGATAGTAGATATAGTTACTGAGTCTGATCATTTTTTTGTTGTTAAGACTACAGATTCGACGGAGGACTATGCCAAGCTTTACATTAATGAGATAGTCAAGTTGCATGGGCTTACTTTGTGTATAATCTCAGATAGAGGTCCTCAGTTTACCTCGCATTTCTGGAGGTCATTTCAGAAAGGTCTTGGTACTCAAGTAAATCTTAGCACAACATTTCATCCACAGTTTGATGTTCAGGCTAAGCTTATCATTCAGACCTTAGAGGACATGTTTAGAGCTTGCGTGATCGACTTCAAGGGTAGTTGGGATGATCACCTACCTCTCATAGAGTTTGCCTACAATAATAGCTACCATTCCAGTATTCCGATGACCCCTGATGAGGTATTGTATGGGCCTAGAAGTAGATCTCCTATTGGTTGGTTTGAGGTAGGTGAAGCAGCCTTGATAGGGCCCGATTCAGTTTATAATTCTATGGAAAAAGTTCAACTCATTAGAGATAGACTTCAGACATCCTAGAGTCGTCAGAAGTCCTATGTACATGTACGGAGAAAGGACTTGGAGTTCCAAATCAATGATTGGGTCTCAAAGTATCACCTCTGAATGTGGTGATGAGATTTGGAAAGAAAGGGAAGCTCAGTACTAGATATATAAACCCTTATGGGATCTTGAAAAAGTGTTTGTAAAGTGGCTTATGAGTTAGAGTTACCAGCAGAACTAGCAGCAGTCCATCCAGTCTTTCACATTTCCTTGTTGAAGAAGTGTGTGGGTGATCCAACATCTATAGTTCCATTAGAAAGTGTGGTTGTGAAGGATAGTCTCACTTAGTAAGAGGTGCCAGTTGTTATTCTTGATCGTCGGGTTCGAAGGTTGAGAAACAAAGAAGTCACTTCAGTTAAGGTTTTGTGGAGGAGTCAGACCGTAGAGGAAGCTAATTGGGAAGGAGAAGCATCCATGAAGGCCAAGTATCCTCATCTCTTTCCTTCCGATTCTATTCCAGCTTGAGGTAATCATTCCTCTCTTGTCTCTCAGTTTACTCTTGCATAAATTCAGTCTTAGTATCATATTCTTTCAGTTATACTTACATTTTCAACGTATTTGCATGTTCTTGGAACTTAGTACAGACAAATTTCAGTTTCCAGTACTTAGAGGTAGGGTTTGCAGCTCTTTCCCTCCATACCTAGCTAGTTTAGTCTTCATTCGAGGACGAATGTTGTCAAGGGAGCGATAATGTAACACCCAAAAGAGACAGAATGCAGATTTTCAAAAGTTGCAGGTGCCACCAACGGATGCCACCTATGGACCATAGGTTGACCCATGTACCGTAGGTGGGGTCCGTGGACGGGCACCTACAACTCCCTCTCTAGAACCACAAAAATTTAAAACAAGGCAGGACCCACGGCTGGACCTACGGACCGTAGTTCAGACCACAGGCCGTGGATCGTGACCCTTAAGCCCATTCTTCGAAGCCAAACAACGAGGTGACAGGACGGACCGTAGGTCCATCCACATTTCGTCGGTCAGGCACGTCGTTTGCCCCGATAATTTTTAATTCAGGTGTCGTTTGGTCTTTTCTCTATGCATTAGGCACCTAAACTATGTCCTTTAACCCCTAAACTACGTCGTTTTGGAAAGTTTAGGCCTAGTAACTAAATCAAAACTTACCTTAAGCGATTCATTCTCCAAAAATTATCGATTTAAAAAGAAAATAGGAGAAAGCAGTCGACCAAACCCTCTACAAGAACGCATAAAGCCCAAAAATCGAAAGATTTCTCCATGAAATTCGTCACCAAGTTTGTGGGATTTCACTGGTGGATTTCTTTCATCCACTAGGTCCCTAGAATTCAGTCTGATTCTTGATTCCCTTCATATTATCTAGACTTTAGAGAATTATTGTGATTTATCTGTTAGAATATTTCTAATTAGATTTTTATGTTGTTGTAACACTGGTTCTTAGTTCCTTGCATGAAATTTAGAACCCTTGTTGTGTAGATTCGTTTAATTCATGAATAACACTAGCTAGGACAGACATACATATATACATACCTCAGTTTTCAAATGTTTCATTATATTTACTTTTATGTTGCATTTTGAGTTAGCATGTTCGAATATTGAGCTATCCAGTATATTTTAGTTATGTTGTATTTAAGAAATTTCCATCTAGGAGTAGGCTTAACACTGAGTTGAACTACGGTCAGTCACCCACACAATCCCAGAACTACGTGCCCCCGTAGGTTTATAAGTCCCCTCTTTAGACATCAAATATTTAGTGATGACGCCAGTCATGCTTCTATACCCCTGGCAAGATATATTAGGTCCTCTCAACTTGGCATATACATCGGACTTCACGTTTAGCTCACGTGGTTTTATGTCGGTTAATAGTAGCTCGCATAGTCAGACTCTAGTGCATTTGACCAGGTTGCTAGTTATATTTCAGTATTCAGTATCATCACGTTTTGTACTTGGTCATTGCATTTTGTTCAATTTTTTCCAGTAAATATCAGTATTTCAATCATGTTCAGATTATGTCAATGCTCAGTTATGCTTTGTTCAGTTATATGTTTTGTTCAGTTTTATCCTATCCTGCATGCTCAATACCTTTCAAGTATTGACGCATACTCTGCGTTACATCTTTTCGTGATGTAAGTCCGGTCCTCAGAATTTAGATCACGTGTAGATTGGTTCCCGATCCGTATTCAGCAGTATCAGTGGTGAGTCATCATTCTTCGAGGACTACATGCATGTTGTTTTACATTCAATATTTCATTTTATTTACAAGTGAGTTCCCTTGAACCTCAACAAGCTTAACAATACCAATCAACCCAATTCTTTAATTAACCTACTTTCTCAAGATGGGTTGTAAAGATGCAAATCAATACAATTATCAATCATTCATTCTACCATGTACCTCTTTCTCAAGAAAGCATCGAGAACTAAGTTAGAAGCAAATTTACAACATCAGTTCATCAGTTAAAACATGAACAAACAATTGAACCCATTTAAAAAAACATTAAAGTTAGAAAATAACGATACACATAAGCTAAATAATGCATTTAACTACAAGATCACACCTCTAAGGTAAGGGGTCTTAGAAAAACATAGCAAAAAGTAAGAAATTGTTACAAAAAAAGATTATCCATCAGAATTATTAACAATCCCCAATACCCAACGCCAAAATTAAAGCTAGAATCCAAAAACCTCAAATAAAAGATCCAAATCCTCTCCGAGAATGTTCAACAATGTAAAATTGAGAAAACTCTCAAAGTCTAGGAAATACACTCTCTTGGAAATCCTTTTTTTCTTTGAAAAAAATAATTTATACGTTCCCAAAAACTCAATACGAAGTCCAATTGGCGAGGTTAGTTGGGAATGGCGATCGTCGATCCACCAAGTTGCACTTCATCTCACCTTTTTATTGTGGCTCATGAATCCAATTGTTTTTGAAAATTAGGCAAGCATGATCGAGATCGCCAATCAATTTGTGTGTCGCCGAATAACCTTTTGCTCGCCAAGTTGACTCGATACATGGGCTATTGTTCAGGAACTTTTAGGGAGTTCGAGGCTCACTCAGTGAGTTGTCGAGTCGCTATTGCGAGCTCCAACTTCTCTTTTCTTCAGCTTTTCTAACATTTTCTCTCTTTTTCGCATCGATATGTCCTTTCCTTGTTGTTAAACCTTAATTTATGCATATCAACACATTAACATCAGTTATGGGCACAAAATAGGCAGTGGGGACACTAATTCATTGAAAAATATGCCCTGAATGAGTTGAAATTCCCGACTCATCAACACACTCAACTTAAACTTTTGCTTGTCCTCAAGTAAAACACAAGATAAATCAGGTAAACATGGATGTCTACAAATAGTGATCCTTGAGACGCAATATGAACGCACACAAGGTTCAATACACACATGCAATGCTCAATTGCACACTAAAAGTTTCAAACTATTACTCGTAATCATTAAATATAGTTGAAACTCACAATGCTTACTTCAAATGCAAATCTATGCTCAACATGAGTATTCAATTGCCCTCACGTGAAGAATGAGTTCATGCTCTAACAAAGACAATCAAGGAATACAATTTAGGAATTGAAATCAACTCTCACACTCCCAATGAAAAAAATATGCACGATTTTACCCATAGGCTTGTCTGTATTTTCCAACCAACACATCACTCGACTCATGCAAGAGAAAAAAGGTCATTCAAGGTTTGTAATAGGGCTAAGGGTGTGGGTATGGTCATTTTAGCTTAGTGACTTCTACCTTGATGAAGCATAGCTCAAATTTCACTTCTTATTTTTCTCTTTCTTTCTTGTCATCTTTCACAACTCATCCTTGGCATAATCAATCTCACAAAAAATTTGGTATATCTCGTCGAACACCCCTTTTTATTTTCACAACCTTGGTCAATGGATAAAATTTTATCATTTCTTTTTCTCTGTCACCTTCTTTTTTTAAAAAAAAAAATGGAGGGTTCCATGTTTTTCTTTTACACAAGTTTCCACGGATGAGGTTCATGAACTTATTGCTCTATTTCTTTCCTCATTCTTATCACAACGCCAACATAGACTTTGGGCCTAAGTTGGATATTCAAACAAACTAATGCTTTACCCAGATTTTAGCTACGGAGCATAAGGAAATTTGTGTTCATGTTTCATCCAAAGAAAAGGTTAGGCTCAAATGGTGCCAAGCTAGGTTCACAGACTCACAATGTGGTCACACAAAGGTATAGCAATTAGGTTCACTCTCAAGAATTCTTGCCTAAGACCATTTCCTTCATTCATAAAAGTTAGTCAATTAGACCAAGGGTCAAGTTCTAGGAATTACCCTTCACATATTTGAAGTAAATCTCACCACAACCAACACAATCATCGATCATGACTCTATAAGTTAAGCTCGCATGCAACGGTCATTACAAGACTCATTTCAACAATCCACCTAGTGAAAATGAGATGTTAAGAGTTCACACATGACTTGTGCAACTCTAATTTCCTCGTTGGACTTGCACATACATGTCTTCCATCAAGAGCACTATTCAAGTCATCGATATTGATCGTTATCGACACTCAAATGCTTAAGAGAACAACAATCAGACACAATGACACAGTCAGGAGAGACCAATGAAATAATTCCAACATTCATTCACATGTAAGCAATTAGGAGAAGTTTCAACAAAAATACTAAAAAATAAAATATCAAATAGACAGAATAAAAACAAAAGACAACAAAAAGGCTAGGTATAAAAATACATTCACCCCACCAAAACAACTATACAGTGTCCTCAATATGCAATAAAAAATTGAATGTATCAAAATGAAAGTAAATGGAGGGAGAGTAATGCCAGGCTATGCCTAAGGCAAAATCTACACATCTGGGGTGACCTCAATATGGGAATCAGTGCCCGATTCGACTCCATCTCTGGAGGTCTGTTCAAATATCTATTATATGGACTTAGATCCACTCAAGCCAACTATTTATGTGTCGCATAGTGAGGCCTTCATAGCCACCCGTACAAAATCGCCCTACATGTCCTCTAGATCCATGAACACTGCGTTCTGAAGAGCTTTTAGCTCCTCCTCATATTTCTCTGGTGTGTCGATATCTCTATGATCATCAAATGTAATAGAATCTCCAGTAAAAGTAGCTGGAGGGATCCCTAGAGAAGTTTTCTAACCGCACTGGGTCCTAGGGAATATCAATATTTCCCTACAACATCGAGATATCAATGGACTTCAGCTCATCCACATCACGTCATAGACCGGTAATATCAACCTACGAAGCTGTCACATCTACAGAGATACGGTTAGATCATCTTCTGTAGTGCTCTTAACTCCTCCCGAATGGGAGCCAATGCCGATGCTATCACTTAAACGATCATAGAAGGCACAACGGTGTCAAAAGTCGAGGCCCTAACGTCGATCAAATAGGCAAGGTTTCCCATTTTATATACCATGGCCCGCATTAAGTGGGGATAAGAAACAGTAGCACGAGCAAGTGTAGTAAAAGTGGAGGAGCTCGGTATACTTGTCGGCTCAAGTGCCAGAGTTAATTGAGTAGTGTCAACCCTCATGGCCTTTACATCGACCATTGTAGAAGTGTCTATCAAAGCCTTCTACCTCCTTTTTACTTCATCTTTCGTGTACTCAGCTTCAATCCTCTGAATATATATTAATGATGTCATAGTCACCATAGTATCCATTATCACCACAAAGGGCACACCAGCTAGGTGACATAAGTCACTAATAAGTACTGCAAATGACAATGAGGTTTGGCTTTGTTTTTACCTCATAACCATCCCCTATGAAATTATTGCCTCGAGATTTTGCTGCTCCCGATTAACAATACACCCCAGCAGTGCAACCTTTAGATGTAGGATGATCGATTCATTTTGTGGAGGCATCAAAGTGCTGGAGATGAAACCAAACCAATACTGAGCAGCAACATTCAACTATTTCTTCTCAATTATCGTTCCCGCCTTTAGCCATGGACGAGTAGCATCACTCTTCAACAGGGCCAAACACCACTTCCAGTCATCCAATGTTTTGGTGTTTTCCTTATCGACCAAATAATGAATAGTGTGTGTAGTGCAGTTCGACATATAATTAATAGCAGTTACCCAGCACATTACCATCTTACCATGAATCTCAACAAAATCAAACGGTGCCATTGAACCATTTTTATTTTTCCCTTTCCGGATCAACTTCGCATAGCCCGTATAAAACTCTTAAACCCACGAAGGAACATATGGTTTCCGGTTCTTGGTGCACTATTGAAACATGTGGAAATGGAGTGTCTCCCACACTACCAAATATATGTCCACTACATCATCTGAAGACAAACCATAGGCTTTTAGTCAAGTCATAGACCGGGGAGGAAGTTCTGGGGCTAGAGGAACTTGAGTTGCCTGTGCTGCTATAGGTTCTGGAGCCATCAAGAGTGCTGGCAAGCTAGGCAAAGGATCATAAAGTGCTTTAGATCGTAGTTCTGAGTGTTTTCATTTGAGAAACTCTCTCACGGTTGCCGGTGTATGTATTAGAGTCATGGACCCCATAACTTCCTCCCTCTCAGACTCAATCAAAGTGATATGGGTGGAGTCGATGCTCATGTTGCCTGATGAACTCGACCTCGAACTTGAACTTTCTTCTACTTGCTTCTTCCCTTTTCCTTTAACATTCCTCTCAGGAGGTTTAGCCCGAGTAGGTCGGGGAGGTGTGACCGCTGCTGTGATTATAACTCTTTTTGCCTTCTTTCTGGGTGTTCGACATCTTAAAGGAAGCTTTGGTGTAGCCATATCTGTAGAAAAATACCAATAAAACACATGCGGATACATAGGGTTAGCGAAATATCTTTTTTTAAAAAGTTGCAGGTGATGAGTTCACAAGTTGGACTCATTTAGGGCTATATTTTAATAGAAATTGTGTCGTGATATACTTGTTTTATCTCAATATCTGATGAAAACCCTTAAGTTTCAGGTATTTGAAGTTTGAAGGAAAGCATGGACACTACTTCGCAAAAAGGAACAAAAAGGCTGAAAAGAATGAGAAAATAAAGGCCTGAGGATCGCCGAGTCCACTTGGCGAATCGCCGAAGGGTCCCACTTCGACTTTTGTTCTAGTGTGCTGAACCCTGAAGGAAAAGATCAAGTCTGCAGAAAAAGAGAGCAGTCGGTGCATCACCGAGATGTTTCGCGAAATAGTACTATGTCGCCCAATGACCCAGAGCACGACGATGCCGAAGCGGGAAAATTGCTGAATTGATCGGCGATTCTGACTAATGTCGCCGAATGATCCGCCGCAGCATAAATTTTTGAAAAGTATAAATACTCGTTGAGAGTTATAGCTTAGTATCAAATTTTAGTATCATATTTTCAATAGAGAATAATATAATTTTAGTACTTTTTATTTTACTCTCAAGTTTGAAGAGGGTTTTAAAGAGTCTAAGAAGAAAAGGGTTTCATCTCATCCAATTTGAAAGTGAGTCTCTTGGATTCTTCTTTCTTTGCTCAAGTCAATATTTATTTCTCTATACCTATTTGATTTCAACATCATTGAAGGTATAAATTTCTATCTCTTGATGTGTGGCTAAAAAGCCCCATTCTTGGGGTATGATTTAGCAAATATGTGTTGATATTATTGTTGGATCTTGCTTGGTGATAGGTTAGATGTATTTTATTGGTGATTTCACCTAGTGGTTGTGGTTTAATTTAATTGGTTTGTAGTTGCAAATACAAAGCCACCCATGTATTTTCGGCTTTCTCGAGAGGGAGGTCGCGAAACCAAGACCAATAGACTGATGGCCAAAGGAGTGGGTCGACATTAGGTTCAGCCCGAGAGGGTGAGCCCTAGTCCCATATCCTAACACTCAGCTTGAGAGAGTGAGTGGGGTAAGGCGTAGGCTGGTCTTCATGTGGAAGATGTGAGTCCGAGAGGAACGCATTTGAAACGGGGTAAGTTTCCCGAGAGGGAACTTATTTCCATCTAAAGCTTAGCCTAGTCACTATTATCTTGCAAATTTCCTATTGAAAGCATGTGCCCAACTATTTATCTCAACCTGTATTGCAGTCACACCCGAAGAACTCTTCCCCATACTTGATTTTCTTGTTATTTTTATTATTTTTTCTATACTTATGACAAAACCCCCAATTGATATTTGACACTTTTGACCCCTTTAATTTACAATGTCTTTAATCGTTGATGTCTTTAGCTACGACTAGTTAGAACTAAATTTTATTTTTCTATTAATTCTCAAAACCGCTCCCTTGGGACACGACCCCAACCGTTGGTTGGGTTACTATACTATTGCACGATCGTAGACACTCGTACTAGAAGTTGTGTCGTTGATTACACAAAACATCAGCAGGAAAACTCACCTAAACACTCAGTGAGAAATATAGGGCTCACCGAATGTTACAGAAAAATTTAGCACAAAATGGAGAGACCAAAAACCATTCGACGATCAAAAAGTACCTTGCTGAAAAATACAGAAATAATCAACAAATATGGGAATCAGAAAGGTGAGATTAAAGCTATTGGATGACTCACTGAGTGAACTTAGTGAGCACAATGGTATCGCCAAAAATCATTGAACAATTTACAAACATTTCCTGTCAAAAAGGCGATATATGGGGTCAATTAGCAAACCACCGAGTCACTCAGCGAGCTTGATTCAGCCCACCAAATTGCCCGACGTTCCAGATTCCCAACCGAAACTCCAATTCTCAATAAATAGCCTACGATAACAAATTTCAAGGACAATTGTACGCAATTCAAGCTTACCGCAATGATTATCTATGCCGGGGTACTCAGACATCACCCTATTTGATCTAAAGTCAACAAAATAATGATATTGCCCTTAAGTACGTTGTCACCCAATCCATCATTGGGAAAATTCATGTTGTTAGGTGGAATTTGAGTTACTCAGGATCACTCACACAATACCCAACATGCACACCAACACAATTTAAGCAATTCAAACGCGAAACTTAAATCAATTTAGGCTAAAAAAGTTATTAGGAAAGCATGATTTAAAATTAGATTTCAAAGATCAGTTTAGCACACAATCAAGATGAATAATAGATCTACAAACTACTTATACACAAGCTAACACAATTTATGCAATTTAAACAAACTTTGCAAAACCAACCTCAATGTAGATGCGAAAACACTAAGGCAAAAAGAGAAGGATGTGCAATACTTTAAATTCTGACCACATAAGACACCTACATAAATTTAACTAGAAAGATATGAACTAATGTTTGTGTGTAAGAGTGCATGAGTCGAAAAATTTGAAGTAAGGAAAGGATTTGAATTAAAAACGGTTGAAAGGCCCTTCACCATTCAGTTCGCGCCTTGTTAGGCGAAGCCTATTACCGTCGATGATCCACCGGTGAGTCACCGAGTGGACTTTAACCAACAGAATTTAAAAGAAAACCATCCTTACAGCTGGTTCAAAAGGCGAGCTATATCGGGCTCGCAAAGGGGACTTTAGCAATCCTAATTTTCTTTTCCTCCCAAAATTCAAACTTTCAACCTGCACATCTAACAAACGTTATTCAAATACAAGAAGTAAAACTTAGTTTTCCTCCCAAGAAGCACCTTATTTATTGTGGTGGCATGACGTGACCCTGCATTCAAGACTCATTCTTTGGATTTACCAAGGTATCACTACGAAATCCCCCTTTCGGTCTTGAATTTTAGGTGAGCATAAATTTACCCATTTGAGTCTCAAGCTAATTTTTTGAGATCGAGTGCGAGGTCACTGTCTGATTTAAAGACGAGACATCGTCCTTCATCTGCTTAAGTACGTTATCCGATCATTCCACCTTTTTTAGGATGTGGCACATCATCCTTTTGCTTTGGACGTTCATGAGGAGGCACGTAACGATCTTTATCGCCATCTCTATCTCTCCAATTTGAACCTCGATCAGGCCAATCTCGGTATCGATCTCTCCATATATCATCACAGTCCGTATTCCAACCTTGACTCCCACCTGACCTTGGATAGCTCGGACGAGAACCCCCTCTTTTGATTAACAAGAATTGAACATCCTAAATGTATATATCCTCAAATTGTACGTCATTAGGACTCATACCACTATTAGCACCAACAACATTCACAGCCTTGTAACCACCTCCCATGACATGATTCATCAATAGGTCCATTTGGTTCATTATCTTGGCCATGTTTTCATCACATTCTTGTTCTTTTCCATTTGTTCTTTGGTGAACCTAATATTCAAAAGTGACACCTGATCTTCCCTTGTGTACCATGCACACTTGATTTAGGTCATCTCATCAAACAACACGGGCGCTATGTCAAACAGTTGTCTCACGATTCCACACCGCATGAGTTGGTCGGTGATACCTTTGTTTATATTGTCAAGACTCCAAAAAAAGTATTACGATAGCACAATGTCCGACAACCCATTAGTAGGACATTGAAGAAGCAACTTTTTGAACCCCAACCACGTTTCATGAATTGGTTCAACTTGAATCCTCTTGAAGTTCTGAATATTATCCCTCAACTTAACCATCTTCGAGGGAGGGAAGAATTTTTCATAAATTACTTCTGTGATCTCCTCCAAAGAAGTGATAGACTATCTCGGTAGTTTGGTCAACCACTTCGTTGCTTCCTTGATTAGAGAAAAGGGAAACAATCAGAGTCGAACTGACTCTTGAGTGATGTTCTTGACGGAAAACGGTCCACACACATCCACGAAGTTTGGAATGTGGTCATGAAGATCCTCATGAGAAAGTCCCCCAAAAAGACCTTTTATTTGCAATAGTTGCAACATAGTGCTAGTCATATGAAACACTGCATTACCCACAGTTGGGGTCAATGGAATAGCATCGGCACTTCCTAGCTGATCCACATTGACATCATGCAAATATCCGATGTCATTATTGTTCCCAATGTGACTTGCAATGCTCTCGTTCACACTAATCTCTTCCACTATTTTGGAGAATCAACAAGAAAACAAATAAGAAAATTCTACTACAACAAGATTAGCTCACCAAAACACTTTAATAAAAGAATTATAAACACCACTCCCCGGCATCGGCACCATTTTTTAAAACTCTCAACTACACTTCTTCTGATTTAAAGTTTAGGAAGTAGTTAACAACTATAAACCCAATGATGAGTTAGGGTCGATCCAACTAGGAGTGATATGGTAAATATTTCAATTATGAAGTAAAGAAGTGTTCTAATCTTTTATAGAGGTAAAGGATTGTGTAACATAAAATAAATCTCAAAGTTTCAGTTAGCAATATCAAAAGAAAGGATTTGGTAACAAAGTTCTAACAACAAAAATTAACACATGATTTGAATAAGTAAATTGAGTACCTTAGGAATGTGATTAATCAAATGGTAATTTCACTTAATGGGTGATTACTAATTTCTACAACTTGTTAAATCTCAATGGGTAGGATAGGTGTTGAATACAATAGTCATATCTTGATCAACAATCATGTTTTGAGTGAGTTCTCTCGAACCTCAACAAGCTTAACAATACAATTATCAATCATTCATTCTACCCTACACATCTTTCTCAAGCAAGCATAGAGAATTAAGCCAGAACATAATTTGCAACTTCAGTTCATCAATTAAAACACGAACAAATATTGAAACCATTTCAAAACAACATAAATTTCAGCCATTAACAATACCCATAAGCTAATTGATGCATTTGATTACATGATCATACCCCTAAGGTAACGGGTTTTGGCCAAACATAACAAAAAGTAAGAAATCTTTACCAAAAAGATAATCCATTTGAATTGTTAACAATATGCAATACCCAATGCGAACATTAAATCTAGAATCCAAAAACCTCAAATCAAAGATCCAAATCATCTCCACGAATGTTCAACAATGTCAAAATGTGAAAACTCTCAAAGACTAGGGAATACACTCTCTAGGAACTCCTTTTCTTTTTTGAAAAGATTTATTTATGCATTCCAAAACCTTAACACGGAGTCTAATTAGCAAGGTTAGTCGGGATCTTCAATTGACTCGGTGATCCATTGAGTTGTACTTTATCTCACTTTTTGGTTGTGGCTCCAGTATCCAATTGTTTTAGAATATTAGGCGAGAAGGATCGAGATAACCTATTTATTCGGCGTGTCACCAAATTACCTTTCGCTTTCCAAGTTGACATGATACATGGGCTACTATTCTGGAACTTTTGACGAGTTGGAGGCTCACTCGGCGAGTTGTCGAGTGGCTTTTGTGAGCTCCAACTTCTCTTTTCATAAGATTTTACAACATTTTTTTATCCTTTTGGCAATGTAATGTCTTATTGTCTTTCTTAAACCTTCATTGATGCACATGAACACATTAACATCAATTATGAGCATAAATTTAAAACTTTTTTTAAAAGTTCTCTTTCGTGGGAATTAGGGAAGTTTTTTAGGATTTTTTTATTTTATTTTTACACATTTGTTGATGGAAAATCATCATTTATTTTATTTAATTTCTAATTATTACTTTTAAATAATCAATTATTGAAATAATATTAATATAATTATTTTCTTAAAGAAAGACAACACGTCATCAACTAAGACAAATAAGAGTTAAATAGTTCCCTCCTGAGCATTCACAAATGTGAAGATCACCCCAGCCTCCTCCAGTGTTATCTGATGGATTGAGGCTCAGTGCTTGAGTGATGATGCGTCTAGGAGGAAGGTGCGACAATAAGACACAACAGCTGAGGCTAGCACACCTTTTCTGTTAGTGGAGCAGGCATGTATTTCTACCTCTTCTATTGTTCCTTATGCCCGTACTATTTCTGTATCTGCTACTTCTACTTTGAGACCTACCCCTTCCTATTTCTCATCCGTCCTCGACCTAGTGATGATTTATAAAATGGGCAGACTTGCCCAAACAATAAATGTTTGAGTTGCATGGGTTGAGACGGACATTCCCGGGATCATTGATCGGGCTATTCGGAAAGCCTTAGCTCCTTTGAGAGAGAGAGAGTTAAAAGGTGTGAGGGGTTGGTCGAGGGCAATGGTGTGAGATTTTTACAACCTCACTGTGAGACTTTAGACCTAGAAAAAGGCTGGTGGTAGTTCTTCAATGTTGTTTACTTTAGCGCGAGGTTGCTGCTTTGCAGACTTCACTTAAGCAAACCACTTCTCGCTTTTGGAACTTCAGAGGAAATTTTTACAGGTAACTTTCTATCCATATCAATGAGCTTAATTCCCATTAGGTGATCCGCCCAGCCTTATTGGGTGAGCCTGTGCATCTAAAAGGTTCTCCAACTCATAATTTTGAAGGGTTTTATCACCGAATTTTAATTAATTGATGATCTTTGTCTCCAAACCTATTCAAATCAACTCCAAACATTTTAAAATCATGAGGATTGGTCAAAACAAAAATCTAATCAAACCTAAATTCTAAAACTGAAAAAATTAAACTATGAATTAAATTTATTTAGATACTGATGAGTTACCTCCCATCAAGCTAAACAATTAACGTCGAGGCACGACGTTTGTTACATCACTCTTTGTATTTACACTTGGAGGTAATGATCCTTCTCCCCAACTTTAGATCATTTTCTTTTCGAAGATCATGGGTAGAACATGAGAGCATCAAGAGTTTCTCTCGATCTATCCACTTTTATGACTTGAATTTCTTACCAAACTTCAAATAATTTTCTCTTTGTAGGGTTAGGCAAGACTAAGAAGCTCACTAGGTCATTTGAGCATTGAATTTAATAATAATTTTCCTGCAAGTGAGTGATTCCGGCATCTCGGAATGTTATTGGATTGGAACCGTTCTATATGCCCAATTGCTCATCAATGATCATCTCAAGCCATTTTCTTTCAAGACAAGGCAATGGGCTATGCTCATAGGGCTTACATGCTGAAGAATTTAATTGTTATCGTTTGAAATCATAAACGCAAACAAAAAAGAAAGTAATAGAAACTATTCAATATTTAGACAGAAAGAAGTAAACTATAAATCCTTTACAAACTCAGTACACCTAATGCTTCCCCTTTAATGGCACCAATTTTTATAACCCTAAAATTACACTTAAAATGATCTAAAGAGTAAGAGGTTGTTGGAAATAAAAATACCCAACAAGAGAGCCGTGGTCAAATCCTAAAAGGAACAATTTGTCGGTAGTTGTAAAGATAAAGAAATACAAGCTACTAGTTTGAAACTAAACTTCATGATATACAATTATCAAAAGGTGGTTGGTGAAGGTAACAAAATTAATATTGTGAAAAGAAAAAATCAAGCAAGGGATAAGTCGGAATTGGGAAATTTGGAATTCAACCCTCATTCAATGATCCATAGCAATCTCAAGAGTTGTTAATTCAATCATAGGTAGGCTAGGTCATCTTCAACAACACAAATCTTATTTTTATCTCATTGTGCAATGTTATGAAATCTTCTTTCTGTCTCAGTCATGTATTACAACAAAAAACCTAATACCTTAATTTATACCATTCTTTCAAGAAAGCCTTGCATTCAACAATGAAAACCTAAATATCTACTTCGAGCAACCTCAAGATTCAACGCTAAAATGAGATTATCAATCTAATTTTCCACTTCACGAATACTCTTTCGAGCTACCCACTAAGATCTAAGCTAGATCTGAGCTTGCACTCTCAAATCATAAATGAAAATACGAAAAAAAGACAACACCCTTTTTATGAAGCATGGAATCAAACAAAAAAGTAATAGAATGAGAAATAAAAGATCTAATGGAATTACTTATTTATAGCACCAAACCCCAATCTCAATAACAAATTACACCCATAAAATCAAGCAATATAAAGCAAGGGAAAGAAGATATGATATGAAATATTACTGTTAAGAACACAATCTTGAATCCAAAAGATGAATAATGAGGCTTCTTGTCTTCAAAGTCTCAAAAAAACACTATTTAATTTCAATACTATGAGTTATTCCATAATATTCTAAGCTCAACTAACAGATAAAATGTAACAATGATCAATAATTTAACAATGCAAAAATGCTTCTCCTAAATTGTTTGTGAGAATTTGGGTTAAAAATCCATAAAATTCCAATTCTAACCTTGTCTAGACATCAAATCTTGCTAAATCAGTTGGATGTTTGCAAAAGTGAAAATCCTATCAGTAAGCAAACCATGGTTTTCTTGGCCCCATCGAAAAAGTGAACCTTGTCTGATCTCTTAAGAGACCAGTTATCTTTAGATTACCATCTTAGAGAAGAGAACTTCTCTTCGCAAGAGCAACATCAGAGATGATTTTTCTTTAAGCGTAGCTCCTTCCTCAACTATTTTCCATCATATTCCTTTCAAGCAACAAGTACTTGAAATCAACACAACTCAATGAACAATTAGACTCCTCTCTACTTCAGTACCATAAAATAATAAGAAAAGAGCCTCAAATAAGTTGAAATTCCCCACTCATAGGGAATTTGATTCAGACGGTTCCATCAACTCTTGAAGGACCAATTTAAGCTTGAGGCATGATCTATTTGGGACCCGAGGCATCCTGTCCTATATTTTTCCATTAGGCATTTAACATTAAAGCTTAAGGCAATGTTTGACTTGTCACGACCCGAGCCTACACCTTGTACGTGGCAAAAACTAAAGAACCATTGTTGGTCCCCAAGCAAACCCTCATCCTTTCTAACTATAAGCGGAAGACTAACTTGATCATACATAAGCATCAAATTAAAAGAAACGTTGATTTTTTTTTACTAAATCTCAACTTTGTTGAATATACTGATTATGAAAATAAGTTTAAAATAAAACATGTGAAACTGAAAGACTCTCCAAAACTGTCTATCTATGAAGCCTCTACTATGTATAGACGAGTGTCGGGAGAAGACCCACGACTACTCAAAATATTCCTAATATTAACAATTCATAAAACTGGAGTCCTCTAAAAGCAAGGAGGTCTTACCCTAAAGCAGACGAGCGGATGAAGTGATCTTAACAAACTATTGTTCAGGATCCTAAGAACGTGTATCTGCATCATTAAAAGATTCAGGTCGAATGACATCAATACATTGAATGTACGAGTATGTAATATAGCTAAATAGCAAATAACTGAAAGAAATGATTGTAATAGATAAAACATAAACTCAACTGAATATAAAGGATTAGAGGAATGAAGTCGTTTAAAACATTACAAAAACACTTACTCACCTTTGAAACTCAACAAAATAAGTGATATAATAAAAATACATTTTGACTATATTTGTGAGGTTCTCTAACTAACAACCATCACTATGAGCTACGTGATGACACATTGTCTCGCCCACGCTGCCAGAACTATCATATACCTTGTTGGGGTATAGAACACCTCAACTAAGTGGATCCACTAAGCTATGCTTAAAGGGAATAAGGAATCATCTAAAATGTATGATCCTTTACCCATGTTGGCATACACGGTTTATGGGGGCTGTAAGTTGTCTGAACTCTCCCCATTATTGGTGCTCAATATTACTCCCAATAATATATGCTCATGCTCGTATGTTTTAAAAACATATCTCTTCCTCTGGTTTGAGATAATTGCTCAAACTACCCCTTAAAAGAGGTAACTATTCTCGAAATATCTTTTGAATTCATAACTCATTTAGAAATCTCAGTTTCTCTTTTATCAATGTAAAAATTGTTGCCTCCAAGAATACATAGTTGATATACCGTGAGTTTACGGTATTTTTAATACATTTCATTTAAGAGTTGTGTGTGTCTAGGGCCTTTTTGTATTGGTTTTTATGTGTTTTGATCATGTTTTGCAGGAAAGATGTTTAGGCACAGAAGTAAAGAGATAGCTGAAAGAAATGCAAAAAAGGGCATCTACGGAGGTAGTCTATGGACCGTAGGTCCATTGACTCTCTGTAGATGATGATCGTAGATCAGAAGGCAAGGCATGGAAGGAAAATAAGGGAAATCTGACCAAGTGTGGAACCATGGTGGCCATTGACGGTCCGTCGCCGTAGATTGATCGACGGACTGTACTGTTGATCCGTAGAATGATACTGCGAGGGTTCCAGTACCTGATTTTTGAAGATTCTAAGTGTGGAGCTACGGAGAGGGATCGACGGACCGTAGATCGATCTACGGTCCGTACTGGTGGTCCGTCGTTTGCTTTAGAGAAGTTGATTTTTAGAAGCTGAAATATTTTCCAAGTCCTGGCTGACGGAAGGGACTCATAGACCGTAGATCCATTGACGGTCCGTGAGTCAGTCTCGTGGATTGAAGACGCGTGCATGAACAAACTTTCCTTATTTTGTTTCCATTTTAATTTAGGACTTGTTTTTCTATAAATAGGGCATGTAAACCTCGTTTTTGGGGGTTGGATTTTATTACTTGGATTCTAGTTCTTGACTTGGGAGATTAACTTGCAACTTTAGCAATTCTTAATTTCTTGAGTTCCTTTTGAAGATTTTGGTGTTGCAATGCAAGTTGAATTTCTGGGTTTATTCTTCTTCTTACGTAGGTTCATAATTATTTCATCTAAAACAATGAATTGTGTTCATATGATTATGGGTAACTAAACTCCATGATTAGGGTTGTGGGAACCATGAGCGATTAACAAAGTATGAATAGTAACTAAGTAATTCTTGAATAGTGTTGTTGCATGCATTGATAATTCTTTCGTTTAGAAGTCTTTTTAATGAGTGCACGCGTTAGAACTCGCCTTGTTGCTACTTACCGGACCAAGGAGGTAATCAACAAGAAAAGAATTATCAACATAGATTTAGTGTGATACTATCTAATAGGCTAGTGTCGATTGATGTGAAGTAATAACTAAACCAAACATCGATGTGATGTCTAATATGAGGTAAAGGTAAGGGTTAGTAAATTATACACACGTAGTTGGACCAAGTGCAGGGTGAAATTCTCTAGATGTCGGACCAAGGATTTAGAGATACCTAAATTATCACTTTGCATGTAGTACATTAGGAAAGAATTGCTATTACTAGGATTACTGCGTTATGAGCTTCTGGGAAACACGTATACCCTAGTTAATTCTCTCATCTTGGTAACAACCGAAATTGACTTTTGTTTACTGATTACTTACTGAATTCTTACAATTTGTTTCACAAATCCCGCCCCCACTTTAATTACTTGTTTCTGGATGTAATTTGACTAAAAAAATATAATTATTGGTTAAAGTTAAGTCTAAACCATTTTCCTCATGGGATTGACACCAACCTACAAGTTGGGTTCTTTACTTGATAACGATCGCTTATGCTTCTTTAGGGAGGTGTATTTTGAGAGTATCAAATTTTGGCGCCGTTGCTGAGGAAATTGGCTTTTAGATTTATTTTAACTACATTATTGAACTTTAGTAAAATATTTCCTAATTTTACTTTTTCTTTTTGTTTTTTTTCTCTCTCAGGTTCTGACTCTAGTGTATGCCAAGTACACGGAGCCAGGGTGAACCACCTACTCCGTACGATCCAGAGTTGAACCGAACTTTGCGAAGAATGAACAATCCAGGAGTTCAAGTTAATCCTATTGGAGGCAATCTAGGTGATGAAGTTGCAACCTCCGAGGGTTGTTGGTAGGGACAACCAGGTTCTAGTGGAAAATCAATTGGGAGATGCATTGAGGGTGCAGGATCCACCAGGCCTACGACTGCATGACAACTATAGGGGCAACGCCATTTTTGTTGACTCATATGGACCTCTTGTCCTACCCCCTTTGCCTCTGGGGCATACATTTGTAGTGACCAGTAGCTTGTGCAGATGCTTACAGCGGGGGGCTTGTTCTCGGGGTCGCCATCGGAGGATCCACATGCTCACATAGACAAGCTAAGGGTGGTTTGCAAAAACTGTGTAGGTCGACCAGACTTGGATATGGATGTCATCGGGTTGCGAGTGTTCCCTCTATCACTAACAAGTGATGCTGCTGTATGGTTCACTGATCTTCCTTATAACTCAATCTATACATGGGATAAACTGAGGGATGTGTTCTTAGCAATATATTATCCAGTGTCCAAGAAGCTCAATCACAAAGATAAGGTCAACAATTTTGTGGCATTACCTGGAGAGTCTGTGAGTAGCTCATGGGATAGATTCACTGCGTTTGTAAGAGGTGTTCCGAATCACCGTATTGATGATGAGTTGCTGAAGGAATATTTCTATCGAGGTCAGGATGACAACAATAAAGCAGTGCTTGATACTATTGCTGGAGGATCATATGGTAAGTGCACATATGCGCAGATTGCATAAAAAACTGGAAAATATCTCTCGCAACAATAAAGCATGGAGCACTAGGAGGTCGGATACTGGGAGAAAAACATTTGCCATTCATACTACAAACAACCAATCTGCGGATGAGATTCATGAGGAGATGGCTCAGATGAGGACCGAGTTGGGGTTGGTATTGAAGCATGTGAGCGGAAGTGCGGGAAGGTAAATGTTGTGAACTACTTGACTAGTACTCCACCACCAATTGAAGAATGTTACTATGAAGATGAGGCTTGTGCGGTGAATGATCAGACGGGGGTTTCTGACAAAATACCCAAGGATCCAACACGGATAATTGGTGCCATGGTCAAGGAAACCAAGGTCGGAACTATGGAAATTACAATCGAGAGGGCCAATATGTCAGGGATGGAAACTTCAATCGCGACAACAACTACAACCGGAAGAACTATGGCAACAGAAATGATCTAGTTGGACCTTATGTTCCTCCCTAAAATTGGGAATCCGGTACTAGGGAAGCTGGAGGCAATATGGTGCATATTGAAGATATGATGCAGAAGATGATGAGAAGGTTTGATGAAACTGATGAGAATGTGAAGGAGATGAGAAACGACTTGTCTGGTATTGGTCAAAAGGTTGATGCCCATGCAGTGTCAATAAAGCATCTAGAGCAGCAGATGACTCAGTTGTCTACTACAGTGAACC
>JAJOOO010007074.1:0-63680 GCA_029582685.1 Solanum piurae | reverse complement strand
ATTATAAACGTCAATGGTACACATAGATATAAATGTGTGATTGTTTTAGACATGTAACCGTGATATACATGAATATACATTATTATATGCGTTGATATACATAGGTTCTGTCTTTAACAAGTATAACAATAATATACATAGATATACACTGATATATGTCAATATCCCTTTAGAATATCAATAACAAATGCACTGTATGATCAGCATGTCAACAATTAGTTAAATCTCTAATATAAAAGAGTTCATTCTTTGACTTATGACATCCGATAGCTTAAATTTAATATATAGCTACAAAAATGAACACCCAATAATCAAAACTATTTTTCTTTAAAATAGAAAAATATTATACTACTCTCTTTCTCCTAATCGTTTCAATCAAAATTATTCAATATTTTCTCCTACATCTCTCGATTAAATCTACATTAGTTCATTAATTTCGTGTTTCAATGCCAAATTTTCTTCGTTTTAGGGGAAGTTTCATCGATTGTGTAGTTGGGTTGGAAAATTCATTCATTTTAAAGATGAGGAACTGCAAAGACTATGGCATGGAAGCTTTTATTAATTTTTTTGGTTATGCATATTTGTGATTTGTATTGATCGATTGGTCTTGGGTTTTGTTTGGAAAAATTTAAGGAGCTTGAATATCAATCTGAAGGTGCTTGGAGTCGATTTGAGCTGAATTTTAAATTCAAAACTTGAGGTTGAAATTTCTTCTTTGTATCTATTCCGTGTATATTTATGTATATTATGGGATATATATGTTTATCTCTTGAATATCATGTATATCCATGAAAATTTGTGTAAAGTACCCGAGTGAAAGAACCAATATGCACATATTCAATTTGTTTGAAATTTTAAATTACTCCATTAACTAGATATTTCAATGCCAAAAGATGAATTTGCCAATTCAACAATCAATCCAATGATAAGCAAGAACAAAATACAAAAATAATGATACCACTGAAAACTATAATTAACCTTAAGTTGTTCAATCCTTGTGACATTTAGATTGCTTATGGACAACTAAGACAAATATGAAATAACTATGAAATGATGAATCACCAAAAGCAGGAATGATGTTTATGAATTTTGGTTCAATGTCTATCAATTATGATTTGATGGAAAATGAAAGAACAATTGCACTGCAAGGTTTGAGGACAAAATACTTCTTGGGTCATTATTCAAAAGGTGGATAAATTTGTTATTATATCTATTGAATGTCACTTTACTGATATTCAGCTCCTTAAAAGATACTCACTCTATCAACTTTTATTTGTCACTTATTCTAAATATAGATTTTTCATTTTTATTTGTCATTTTTGACATATCAAGAAAAAACAAGGGAAAAGGGTCAAAAATATCCCTCAACTTTGGTTTATTAGTTTACTATGCCCCTACCGTTAAACGAAATTATTTTTATCCATGTCATTAATAATTTCAATATTTATGCCCCTATATTGACGGAAATCCCCAAATCAACCAAAATTGACCTGATTTTGATAGAAATTATCCAATTATCTATTTTAACCCAAACCCGACCCATTATACTAAACACTCCTAACAAATAACACAAACCCCTCTCTTCTCCTTTTCTCTTCAACTTGTGCACATATCGGATAAAAAGCTTAGAACGATAACAATGATTTTTTCTTACTCCATAAAAAAGTTCACATGATAACCCAAATCGTCTGCCTCAAACAAGCCGTCAAGCAATTGAAGGATAACTCTCTTCGTCCTTATTCTGTTCTTTCTTCGATTCCGACGAACCAGCGCAAATCGATTTGAACCCCTGTTTCTAAATTAATTCATGGGGCATTTGTTTTCGCAGCTAATTCACAAGAAAACCATAAAAATTCTTGTTTCATCCTCTGGCTCAATGGTGTTTATTCTTCATCATCATCAAACCCATCTTCAGCTAATAGCTCAACATATAGTAACGGAACTCAGTAAAAAGAGAATTTTTACGCAGATTCAATGCATTTCCGACTGGCCAATGTTCAGATAATGTTTTTCAACCTAACCATGAAGCCTTTCATTCATTCAATTCCTAATTTTCCTGGTGAGTGAGGCAGTGTTTTGTTTTTCCAGTTCTGGTTAACAGGGAGCAATTCTAGTAGTAGCTTTTATTCCTGGTCTAAACATAATAAAAATGCTTCTTTTGGATTAGGAATATGGAAAGATGATGCAACTGTCAAGAGCCGATTTGGAGACCATATGTTTAGTAATCAAAAGAATTTTTAGCTTTTGCTTGAACAATTTCATTAAACCATCTCTTATTAAAGAACTTAGCAATTACTGAAAATAACGTGACGTCACAACCAAAAATTGGTTCCCTTGAGGATGAAGTTGCAGAATTTGTGATTTGTGACTAATTTGGGAGGTTACTGGACTCTTTGTTGTTGACGCAAATTAGCGGCGGTGAGAGAAGCTTTGGGTTCTTCGTTGTTGACCCAAAGGAGACGGCGGCGGAGGGACAACGATGAGGAAGATTGAGTTCCTGAACTTTTGTTTTAGAGATGAAGGTGAAGCTTTGAATTAAGTTAGTTGGGTCGGGTTTGGGTTTGGATTATATTAGGGTGGTGGGTTATTTTTAAAAAAATTAGGTAAATTGTGTTGATTTGAGGATTTCTGTCAATATAGGGGCACAAATGATTAAATTAGTAACGGCAAGGGTAAAAATAATTTCGTTTTAACAGTAAGAGCATAGTCAACTGATAAACCAAAGTCGAGGGGTATTTTTGATCATTTGTTCACTTTTAATTGTCATAGTTTCCCTTTTTAGAGTCAAACTATAAAAAAATTGATTAATATTTTACAATGTATTTTTTCATCATATTGATACGCAAAAAATTACAATTTATAGTACTTTTCGTATAGTTTTTGAATATCTAAATTTTTTGTTTAAACTATCGAATTAATGTAATCTAATTTAACTTTGAAAGTTAGTCAAATTGATTTTTGAAAAACGTAACATTACAAATAAAAGTGGACGGAGAGAGTATCTTTTTCCATGTTTTACCCTGAGCGTTAAATACTAGTATTCTCCATATCATTTTTCAAGATCCTGTAGACATTAATTACTAGGGATAGTGTGCCAAAATACCTATATCAATAATTATTTTCTTAACGAGTGTCCAAGTGAAACAATGATAAGTAAAATTGAACTAAGGGAGTAATTAAAATAGCGGGTGAGAATAAGGATGAAGTGTATTAGCAAGTAAAAAGAACACAATCATAAAAAATCTTAATATGTGTGTTAAGTCAAATAGTAACACATAAAAATAATATGATAAATGTGAAATGATTGTACAACAAGTCATATGCAATCCTAAAAGGTGTTGACTTTTTATAATGATAAGGGCCTAATCAACATTTTTGTGGAATCTGATTTATTATTATTTCATTGAGACGACCAAACCTAAATCATTGAACAAATTCTAGTACAAGCCAATAGAAGTAACTTTAGATCCATCCACAGCTTTAGAGGGTAATCACTTTACAAGTTGTCTTACTAATCTGGGGGAGAAGTCAAAATCTAATAATGTCTTCAATGAAGTTGTTTCATTTCCATCAAAGTTAGAGGTTTATCTTTGTGTCTCATTTATTTACAAAGGGTTAAAAGAGTATTTTTATTTGATACTTGGATTGCTTCATGGCCTTACCCAAAACCTCAACCAAAAAATGACTCGTGAAAAATACTTAAAAATTTATGATTAAATGCTAGCTCAATTTCTTTACAGAAGTAATTTTTATGTATATATTTACAGTACTGTGATTAATATCAACCGTTACAATGTTATCGAGACTAAGGTTTATGTCCTCCTATGATATAATTATTTTTTCTAGATATATAAAAATATATCTGTATATAGGTTAGGAATCGTGCCTAGCTCCCCCATTGTATAAATGGATGTTTTTTTTTTTGGCAAATAAAAAATTTATTTCCAAAATTGTTGAACTTTCCGTACAAACTGTTGGTATGACAACCAAGCAGTTAACAAGTTTTCCAACCATTACATCAAGATCTACTTAGGCAAAAGAACTTAAAAGGAGCTCTAGGGATAGTAATTAAGCTCTGCTAGTTTGCTGGCAATAAATGGATGTTTTGGAGAGAGAAAAAAGTAAAATAAACAAATACTTAATAATATTTTAATTTTCCAAATAATTACTTTCTTAATTTGTTTATTTTTCTTGTCTATTTTGAATTTTGCATATCCTTTAAAAATATAAATGACTGATATTTTGTGTTTTATTATAAGTATTTGTTGGTGTGACATTTTAATATTAATAAAAATATATTATATGTCACATTATATATCATGTTATGTCTATTGATGGACATTACATTTGTACTATTTACACTCATCAATAGTGGAAGAAAGTGGTCATTAGTTGTTAGTAACTTATGTAACTATCAACTCTTCATTTAACTCATTATTCTATTTTTATGTCTTGTAACTTATGTAACATTTGGGCCATTCATTTGGCAAATTTACTATACATTGTCTTCCTATTCATTGCAAGGAAGAATTCATCACTTATAAATAGTGCGGTCTTCCTTGTGTTTGGTAGAAGGGGAAACAACAAGAGATATACAAGAAAATATAAAGTGAAAAAGATGGTAGTATTGTATTGTGTTTATATTGAGATTAGTGTAGTGAAAGAGAGAGTCGAGACATAGAAAAATATTCTAAGTCTTCAACTATATTCACTATACAAAAGAGAATATTTGTATGTTGAAGGAAGGTGTTCTTATGTGGAGCTTTGGATTCTTCAACTAATTCAGAGTTGCTTGTTGTACGATGTTGTTGGGGTGTTGTATCCTGGAGGGGACAAGTCAAGAGATATATTGCTGAATCGGTGTAGATTATGATGCAGTGGGGTTGGATCTCCTTAAATAGAGCGAGATATCCGCACCTCAACCTAAAGATTTATTTAGTCATTTTTGTTTAATTTATTGTATTTGTGGTATATTACACCAACAATTTTAAGGAGAGTCATGTTTTTGTTACAGTTTGAAAAAGAGCGCATATCAAGATAGCGATCTCAACATAATTCCGCTCAATGTCGCTCTCTTCAAGAGTTGGAAGAGAAGAGGTGTACGGTAAAGTATTTTTCTACTTGCTCAATTCAAGTGGAGAAAAGGTAAAGGAAAAAAACTTTGAATATTTTTCATGAATAAAGTGATACTATTTTTCATGAAAAAAAATGTATTTAAATTCTTAAAATAGTGGAGGTTCATGAAATGAGGAAAAAATCATTGTGAAAAAGATATTTTTTGCATATTTGAGAAATGTTCTAAAAAGGGTATGACAAGTGCATGTATTTATTATGGAATAAATCACATGTTGTTGTTTGGCTATAATGAGATGATTTTTGGCTCTAACATGAGATCAGTTATAAATAAATTATGAAAAATATGTTGAATAATCATTTAACATGAAATGTTTTGGGTGAGATAAATTTCATTCTTGGAATGAAAAAACACCATAAAACATGTGATGAAATTTTCTTTGTCAATCTTATTGGTTGTGTGAGTCTTGCAACTCCTTTTGATTCAATTATGAAAATGGTGTGACAAAGAAAGAAGGAGTTTGCTAGCCTAATTAAAAAATATGAAATGTGTGACTAATTGCACTTGATATGATGTTGTGTATATATAGCATGTACAAGCAAATCAGGTATATTTACTTGGTACAAAATTTGGTGGCTTGTTTTATGAGAAAAAATATCATGCTATACTTAAAAATTTTGTTGGTGTAGATGAAAAAACTTGGTGCTAATTTTTGGAACGAGAAAAGCAAATTATTTTTTGCTAATTCTATTAGGAAGGTTGAAGTAAAAAAAAATGAAGCTTCAACAAGTGAAAAAATAAATTAATTTTATTATATCAAACACTTTATTTTAAGAAATTAATTTTTCGAATGACACTAATATAATGGTAGAGTACAAGATCGTTATTAAGATGTTAAATTCAGACTCATGAGGAGAAAACACAATATTGTGAGATTATATTGATCACTGGTATCAATATTAATTGTGTTAAAATTTGTGATAATCTTGTAGATTTATAAACTAAGGCCTAAGTAAGATAAAGAGTCTGAAGCACATCGAGGGGATGAAATTGAAGCTAAAAAAATTTA
Organism: Solanum piurae; assembly: GCA_029582685.1. Lineage (NCBI taxonomy): Eukaryota > Viridiplantae > Streptophyta > Magnoliopsida > Solanales > Solanaceae > Solanum > Solanum piurae. Next base: position 57,537 of record JAJOOO010007074.1, on the reverse strand, counting down.
AGTTATATATGAGGAAACTCAACCTGGGACTAGAGATCTTATAGTCAGTTCAATGGGAAGTATGGATCATGACTTGTTGTGAAATGTATTATTCTTAATTTTATCCAATCCCTATGATGCGACTGCATTTATCTTATAATGATTTGTGGAGGTTGAGTCTTGAACTCTTAATGAAAGTTTGTATCTCGTATGAGTGGGATGTCAAATTATAGGAGTATCCTTGACAGATTTCACCTATGTGAGTGTAAAAGTATGTCGCTTTCTATGAGAATGAGTTTGTTCTCAAAAACACCTGGATAGCACAAGGCCGTAATGTGTTGGCTGATAAAGCTTATGTCAACACCTTGATTATTGTGTGTAAGCAGTAATATTTTATTTTCCTTAAGCAGTCATAGTTCAAGTTTGAGACCACTACTGACTTCGGAGAAAGGTTATTACTTTACTAAGTGAAGGTTCAATGCAAAGCACACCTCCATTATGCATAATAGTCTACCTTCAACTAAGTTGTGAAGAACTCTCTTATCTTACTATTAAAATGAGTGTGGGATTGTTGGTATGACATTTTAATATTAATAAAAATATATTATATGTCACATTATATATCATGTTATGTCTATTGATGTACATTACATTTGTGCTCTTTACTCTGATATGGACGAAAGTTGTTATTAGTTGTTAGTAACTTATGCAACCACCAGCTCTTCATTTCACCAATTATTCTATCTTTATGTCTTGTAACTTATGTAATATTTGGGCCATTCATTTGGCAAATTTACTACCAACTATCTTCCTATTCATTGCAAGGAAGAATTCATCACCTATAAATAATGTAGTCTTCCTTGTGTTTGGTAAAAGGGTAAACAACAAGAGATATACAAGAAAATATAAAGTGAAAAAGATGAGTAGTATTGTATTGTGTTTATATTGAGATTAGTGTGGTGAAAGAGAGAGTTGAGACATAGAAAAATATTCTAAGTCTTCAACTATATTCACTAAACAAAAGAGAATATTTGTTTGTTGAAGGAAGGTGTTCTTATGTGGAGCTTTTGACTCTTCAACTAATTCGTAATTGCTTGAGTTGTACCACATTGTTGGGTTGTTGTATCCTGGAGGGGACAAGTCAAGAGATATACTGCTGGATCGATGTAGATTATGCCGCAATGAGCTTGAATCTCTTTAAAGAGAGCGAGATATCCGCACCTCAACTTTAAAACTTATTTAGTCATTTTTGTTCATTTTATTTCAACTGTAATTTATTATATTTGTGGTATATTACACCAACAGTATTTATATTAATCGGCAAAGGGCCAAATATACCCTTGTACTATAGGAAATATTTTAAATATACCCCTAGTCATACTTTTGGGCTAAATATACCCCTCTCATTATACTTTCGGACTAAATATACCCTTATGATTAACTGACGACACGAGGATGACTAGGATTAAAAGAACTATTCAATTTAAAATAAATCAAATTCAAATATAACCCGCCCCGCCCAATAATTTAACCCGACCTAATCTATTGACCCACCCAATTTATCTTTCAAACCTGAAACCTAACATCTGAGTTCTCTCCAGAATTCATAAAACACAACACAAGTCATAAATTATACACAAATATCTTAGTCTACAAAATAAGTCTTAAGGATATGATTATGTGGTGGCGTGTTTTCCATATGCTCCTTTCATCATCTTCATCAGTAGGCTCATCTACAAGACTTCGTACTTGATGGTTGTCATAAACATGACATCGTGCTGGTGTATTATTATCCCTTTGTTCGTTGATTATCGTGATTGATTCCCCAGCTATGGATTCCAAAGAGCAAGTGGGCTGCTGCAATTAAAAAAAACTCCAGCGTTTGTTGCGGCGTGAAAAAGTGCAGCAATTTAAGAAGTTAAAGTTGAAGTAAGTTTTCCAGAGAGAACTCAATCTAATCCTGAGAGAATTCAATCAGACATTAGGTTTCTTGTTTGAAAGATAAATTAGGTGGGTCAATAGATTAGGCCGGGTTAAATTATTGGGCGGGGAGAGGCGGGTTATATTCGAATTTAATTTATATTAAATTGAATAATTCTTTTAATCCTGGTCGTCCACGTGTCATTAGTTAATCATAAGGGTATATTTAGCTCGAAAGTATAATAGGAGGGATATATTTAGCCCAAAGGTATAACTAGGGGTATATTTAAACTATTTCCTATAGTACATGATGGGTATATTTGGCCCTTTGCCGTATATTAATTAGTGTTTAATATTGTTGTTGAATCAGTGCTTCAACAAAGAAGTAAAGCTAATTGGATAAAACACGGAGATCATAATAATAAGTACTTCTCAGTGTTAAAAAGGAAAAAACAAATGCAATCAGTCACTCAATTGAGAGATGATGAGGAAGGTCACATGAAGCATAGTCAGACTCAAATATTTGAGATTTTTCTAGGCTACTATAAGAATCTGTTGGGATAGGGAGAGGAAAACAAGTAGGAAAATCTTTGAGTAGGTCCCTAGACTAAATGAGTCTCAACAAATGCAGCTACTTAGCTAGTTTTGTCACATGAGATAAAGAAAACATTATGAAGTATAAATATCAGTCCTGGATCATATATATGGATATGGAGGTGGTTTTTTCAAAGATGTGTGAGATGTAATAGGATATGAGGTATGTATGAGTTCTTTAGGAATAGGGAAATGCTAAAGTAACTGAATACAACTATGATATCTCTTATCCCTAGCTAACAGTGATATGCCTGGAAATATTAGTCAGTTTAGGCCAATTTCATGCTGATCCAATACTCTTTATAATTGTATGTCTAAGATCCTATGCAAAATGCTTAATTGTATTTTGCCTAACCTAGTAAATCCTAAACAAACTGCGTTTGTCAAAGGCAAATTACTAATTCAAAATGTTTTAGTATGTCATGATTTACTAAGGCACTACAAAAGAAAGACCACACTAAGATGTTTGATGAAAATTGATTTGAGGAAGACTTTTGTAAAATGAAAATTTGTTCAGGAAATACTAGATCGGTATGGATTTCAACCAAGGTGTATCCACCTTTTGATGGAATGTGTGACAACTACAAGCCTCTCAATAAAGGTGAATATATATAGAGAGATATAGCTTCTTTGAAGGCAAGAGGAGTTCTCATTTCTCCTTTGCTTTGTGTCCTAGTTATGGAGTATTTCTCAAGGATGCGCTGACTCAAATGAGTACATTATTTGATTTTCGATGTCACCCTCGATGCAAAAGATAACAACTAATTCATCTTACTTTTACAGAAGATCTAATGATCTTTTGTAAGGAGAAAAAATAATCAGTAAACAAGATTATGGAGACTATATGATGTTTCTTAGAGACTATCATGTTAACTACTAATCATGAAAAATCTAACATGTTCATAGTTGGAAAGACTGTTGAATATTACAAGGTTTGAATCTGGGGAACTACCTATTAGATAACTTGGGCTATCATTATCTCACAAGAAACAGAGTAAAATGGATTATCATCAGCTTATAGTCAAGATTACTGAGAAAATTAGAGCAACATAAACTAGGCATCTATCATGTGAAGGCAGACTTCAGATAATTAATTCTGTTATTTTCTCATGACAGAGTTTCTGAAAATCTATTATTATTATTTTTGCTTTTTTAGTGTATAATTAAGGGTATGGTGAAGAAATGTGAAAAATTCTTATGGGGCATCACTGAGGTGAAAAAGAAAGTTCTCTAGTGAAATGGCATGAATTAAGGCATAGGGTGATTCAAACATAAAGAAGTATAGATTATGGAATGTAGCAATAGTGGAAAAAATGATGTGTTGGTTCAATGGGTATAGAACATATATATGAAAGAGGGCAAAGATATATGGACTCATCAACCACCTTAGGGCAGCAGTTGGTACTGAAAACAACTAAATAAAATTAAGAAAGATATGCAATCATGATATAATCAAGAAAACACAAACGAATATTTCCATCTCAATGAGCTATTAAGTGTTATTGAGAGACAGACCTGCTATATTTAGGGGATCCAGCCTGATATGGAGTAAACTCTTGCTACTAAAGCACATATTTTTATTATGGTTAGAGGTGCAGAGGATATTGCTACAAAAGGAAGAATGATAAGGTTGAGACTCAATCGCAATAATCCTATGTGATCAGATAGATACAGGTTGAAAACAGTACACACTTATTTGCAAGATGTCCAGTAGCATGTGAGGTATGACAACAAATAGCGGATTGACTTGAGGTGAACACTAGAATTAAAGATGTAGGAGACACCATCAAATGGATCAGACAGAAACAATGGAAGATGTAGGAGACACCATCAAATGGATCAGACAGAAACAATGGAAGATGTAGGAGACACCATCAAATGGATCAGACAGAAACAATGGAAGAGGTTTAAGAAAGAAATTATGGCAGTGAATTATGGAGTGATGTTGTACAACATTTGAAATGCACAGAACATCAAGATTTTTAGAGGTCATGATATCAATGTCAATTTTTTAGTTCGGCAAATACAAATAGTTGTTAGGGAGAGAATCAACATGTATAGAGGATCAAAGATGACTAAAAACTGTAAGGGATATATATAGACAAAATTTGTAACGAGTTATTTGCAGTAACTAAGTGCTCCATAGGTGTAATTCATTTTGTTGGTACAGTAATATTTACAGTTTATTGCCCAAAAAAAAAAAATTAAATTAAATAATTAATACTAAAGATAAAATATGAAAAAATAATTCTTTCTTGATAAAATAAAATTTTATTTTTAAAATAGATAGTCCATATTTACTTGTCTACTTTTGAATTGACACATCTATTAAAAAAATAATTAATGACATAGTGAGTTTACCCCTATTAATTATGAAGTAGATGAAAAGTTCTACATTTTCCAAAGTAATTAGTCATTTAATTGAGGATATAATATGTAAAAAAAAAATTGTCCTTTCTTGATTTGTTAAAATGGACAAGTAATTAAGGACAAGTATAAAAGAAAAAGTAGACAAATAATTAGGGGCAGAAAGAGTATGTAATACTGAACTAGAGGGACTAAAAGTGCAAGTAGACATTCCATCCCCTTCTTCTAGGTTGAACAACTTTCAACCTTCATTTTCGTGAATCACAGTGCAACCCTAATACAATCATGCGTCCATCTTATGACTTCTCTTTCAGTCGGGCTAGATCCGGTACGCTTTCCTTCTATGCTCGTCGTCGTCCATGGAGAGAACTATTGACCCACCCGTCTTCCTATACCCTACCGATTTCCGTCAGCGATTTCGCATCTCGGGTCAAGCGAAATCTCAGCTACTTTCGGGTCAACTATGCAATGATTGTACTGGTTATACTCTTCTTAAGCCTTTTATGGCATCCAATTTCAATGATTGTGTTCTTAATCGTGTCCGTAGCTTGGTTTTTCCTATACTTCCATCGCGACGAACCGTTGATGGTTTTTAATCGTATGATTGATGATAGGATTGTTCTGGTTGTTCTCGGAGTTGTTACGGTGGTGAGCTTGATGCTCACTCATGTTTGGTTGAATGTGTTGGTGTCGATTGTTGTAGGGGTTGTGTTGATTTTTTTGCATGCAACTTTTAGAATTACAGAGGATTTGTTTCTGGAAGAGGATGATGCCGCTGATGGTGGATTGCACTCTTTTGTTGGTACCTACGTGTGATTTGAAGCTATAATACGTACAGATCTGGAAAATAGCAAATGCAAAGCTACTGCACAATCAAATGGAGAAATTTAGACACGAATTATTTGGAATGATGATTCGATTTTTTGTTGTCCAATACAATATCTGCTTCTGTAATCTGATTTATGCTGTTTGACTGAACTCGTTGGCTCGAATTTATGCATTAATTAGGTTAACTGAGCTTTTCATACCAATCAATAATACCTCAATCCAGAATTGTTTGAATAGGTCATATGAATCGTCTATATTCAATTTGATTTGTATAGAACATTGTTCAAACGTCTTTTACGATCACAATATTGCTACTTTATTGGGGTTTAGCATGTTCGTCATTGACTATGTTCCACGAAAATCATGTAGGATGGAGTCATGCGCTTGATTAATACTTATATGAGATGAATTTGTAAAACTGGCAAAACCATCATTCAACGATTATCTGGAAAATAGGTGGGAACTTTCTTTAGAATAGCAGATACAAGAAGCACATGAATTACATCTCAGAATGGCAATTATAATACAACAGTACAATTCATCATTCTACAGTCAGATAGAAATGTTGCCCAAATGTACTGTCAAACAGCAGTCTCACAGGTGAAATACTAGTACCTTGGAAAAATAAATTAAATTGTATATATATTAAGATTTTGAGATTTGAAAGACATGAATGAAAAAACATTATCAAGATTCACGCAATAGTGTACAACCATACAACACATTGCAGAGAGAGTGAACTTGAAAGCATGGTAGCCAGAATGGCCAAACTCGAATTTCAGTATCATTTTCTTCATTATCTCGTTCCTCATTTCCCGCTGATATGCACCAATTCTAGTCGCAGCAGTTGAAAACAACCTACTAGTCTACAACTCACAATATGATGTCCACTCGAGGCATAATGGTTCGTATAACAATTCCGGTCTGCTACTTCAACGTATGATTAGCTCTCATGTAGTTAATCCAAGTATAGAAATGCAGTGATAATAACTTAAGAAGCTGGAACGCCTGGGATCTTTCGAGCATAAGCTAGCGCCATAACAAAATCCTTTGCCGATGAACCAATAATTGCTGGTATTCTTTCGGATGGGGTAGTTTGAAGCCACATATCAACCAAACTGTTCAGTGGTAAACTGGGGACTATTGCTTGGCCCATACATCTAATCTCAACCTACAAAATAAACTAAAGAGTCAGCACGGCATAAGAGTAAAACAATCAAATCGTTTACTATGTTTTTTCCAATGAAGTTTGCTGCAAGTACTCTCTCTCTCTCTCTCTCTCTTTTATCCTTCGATACATGGGTGATCTTTCTTGCTAATCGAAAAGGGAAATTTCATTTAACATCAAGCATCACACATTACCATTCCTCATCTTTGCACTTGTGTAAAGTAGAGTGTTACCTGCCCCAAAGTTGAGTTAGTTCATGTGGAAATTTATTAACACGGCCTAGTTCAAAACCAGACTGGATGACTATTGCACCCAATGTCTTTAAAAAGTATAGAAAATCATGTCCCCCAGACTTCAATCTAATATCACCAAAGAAGACATATATTGTTGCATAAAATGCTAATGGTGTTCATTGATTTATAAATTACTATGAAGCAAGACAATCACCTCGTCTTCGCTCTTAAGATCCAACTTCCGCATCAGGTATTTTTGGATGAAAGAAACTGGAATATTACCATCCCTGCAAAAGAGGAATATATTAGAAAATATGCAAGAATACCTGTCTCAAAATGTTAAAGATATTGGTGATTCTACTCCTACAAATGGACTACCTCAATCTTAATTTTGGCAAACAGAAACTTTTTTCCAACTTGAGCTCCTCTTTCTTGCCTCTAATACTATATCCCCTTTTGGCTTTAGGTGTCTTCCACTACCAAACATCTATGGCTTATCCATTCCCAATGATTATCTTAGGTTGCCTACATATTTTTTTCGGTATCTTCATCTTCCAAGTTTTATTCGTGTACATTATTTGCTAGTTATACATCCAAAACTACTTGTAAGTCAGATTACTGATGCGAATTTAGGTGCCATCAGGCCCATAATTAATCTTCCCAAAAACTGCTTTTTCCATTTCTCATTCTTCTGAACTGTTTAGGAATTTTAATGACAAATATCAAATTGCAAGGTTCTTTTTGTACGTGATTCCTTTTCTTTTTAAAATTCCCAGATCACTTTATCATAAGCACACATCACTTCATGCTTTCATTACTTATTTCAGAATACTGTTGGTTATATGCCATTAAAAAAGGTAGCACTGTGATTTTTGAACTTTGCTGGCCTGAAGATAGGATTCTTGTTCCGTATATAATAAGTATTTCAAATTGGAAAGTATAATGTCCTCTTTCTTATGAAATAAAATCTCGTTTACTGAGGCCTTATAAGGTCACAAGATATTGGCCAAACTGCAACAGAGGAAAGAAATGTAATGAACCCTTCATACTCTGTCCTATCTAGCTTCCATCTATTTCAAACTTCACATGAAGAGGAGATCATTTTCAGTTCAAGATCAACCACCTTAGTTTTAATTTATGAAAAACATATTTTAGTGCAGGGCATGCTAACTGTATCACTAGAGATATAGTCTTCTATTTGAGCAAACATGGATGTTAACATATAAACGTATACTTCTAAATGAAGTAGTCACACGCTTATGGTATCAGAGAAGGCAAATTTCAAAATTCAAGTCTCACATCCACCAATTATCAAAAAAGAAGTTTCATGTGCTCGGGATAAAAAAAAGAGTCAAACCCGCACATGGAGGAGCGTTTTCCAGACCTAATATAAATAAACAAATGCATCTTCTCTAGCCGCTTAAACTTTTAGATGAGGTGGTCATACAATTTAATACTAGAATTATATATCCAAAGGGTGGAAATAAATGAAAATAAGAAGTACAAAAATCTTTATGGCAGGTGCGGAAGCAACAATCACTCTGAACATTGGACAAACTTTTGGGCAGTAGAAACATGCTGCAACAGAAAATCAGTAGCAGCACTGATGTGGAATAAACCAGAGAATTTTGAGGGTTTAGGAGCATCATAGACTAAAAAGCTGCTGCAGTAGCTGGGAAATACGTAAGATGGAAAACAAATATAATTATGAATATAGTAATGTTAGATCATTTATTCAGAATTTTGTTCTTCAGATCAGATAAGAAAAACTGGGTCTGGATTCGACTGCAAGAGTAAAAAGGCTACGAGAAGTTGCTTCTTCTGGTGGCCACGTGTCTGAGATGCTCAGAGAGCTAATAATGGAGAATACCTCTTCTAAAATAGAGCAAAGTCAGATTATTTGAAAAGCATCGACTGAGCAAAGATTTTTAAAACATGTGAGTGACGTGAAGGACAGAGTCTGTACCATGAGTGATTTACCAGAAAGCTATCCCAACATAGTTAACCCATATCTGACCCGTAAATAACTTGTGAGCGACCCATTTTACACAGTTCAAAAATGGCCTGAACCCAAATTTTATCCATTTTAATTAATACTGAACCAACCCGCTTAACTATGGGTGGGTTATTGAAATATGGGTCCATTTTGCTAGCACTCGCTATATACTACCCAAGGTGAAGCAGCATTATCATTGTGAACCAAGTAACTAGCTTATGGTTTACACTAACATTACAAGACAGGTCACTCATAAGTTGCTACAATTCCTACAGGATACTGGCCTATCAAAATAACTCCCACTGGCCATGTCCTGAAGGGGGAGAACAAATCCTCAATGCATTGGTCAGCAGTTTTTTCCTAGTAATCATCAGGTACCTTATCTCCGTGGTCAGCACCTATTTGTTATGCTCCAAATTTCACTTCCTCCGGAGAAAGAAAACCAAATTATAACTGGAGTGTGCATGACGTCTTGGCAAGAAAGTATGCATCCTGTTGACTAAAATAGATAAAAGGAACAATCAATGTCTGTACTCCAATCCCTTCGAGGATCTATAACTACTCCAAGTCCAAATGCAAAAGACTAAATAATGTTCTTAAAAGACACCTTATGTCCCCCTTTGGTTGTTCCATATGTAAATACCTAATTGAAGCCAGTTGCTCTCCTGAGTCCTTTTGATATACAAAAGCATAGGTAAACTAGTTAGTACATGAAACTCTTTGCACTTATGATTGTATTCAGTCATTTAGGCGCAAGGGTCATCTTAGTGAATGCCATTTCCGGTTCCTCTCTGCCCACACGGGTTTCTCAGGTTAAGTATAAGGGCCCAAACAGCACCCAACTGAGGTTTACCAGATGGTGCAGTGGGAACTGCCGAATAATGGAAAAGCAGCACTGCAGGAAAGCTTCACCAAACGAATATAGATTAATAGGCAGAGCTAAAGAGAACCTACAGAACTTGCTCGGCAGAACTGTCCTTAGACTAGATTTATGATACCCGAAAAATGCATTTTGCCTTGAGCAAGACGAAAAAAAAAAAAAAATCTACCCAGAATATTAAACGGTTCTAGAAAGACAACTACAAAGCCTTATCAAACAAAACAAAAGATCAAATGAAGAAGAAAGAACAGAAAAAAAAGAATCAAGGACATAAAATACCAAACAAAAGGCATCAACCACATAGAAAAACATTAACCAAAATAACTAAGAGGAAAAGAGATGTGAGAGCTGTGGCAGATATTGTTTTTTATTTTTAGAATAAAATAACAAAAGCAAGACCAGATTCCTCATTCTTTCTGGAAAAATATTAAATCTCTTCAAGTAAAATATTGAGAAGAAAAGTTTACATGCCCGATGGCTTTCATTAAATGGGTATGAGTGGTAGGCGCATGTTAAGAGTTCGAGTCATCGTATGAACCAAGTTTGGAATTTGAGTGGAGAATCTGTAAAGGAGCAGGCTATTAGCCACCGATTTTGAAGCTAACAACAACGGATTTAATGGTCATCAATATGTGGTTCTTTTATGAAAAATGGGTCTAAAGTGAGGTGATAGATTAACCATGGTTTGTGTTGAGAAAACAATTAAATAATAAAAGTGTGCTCTCTCTAATAGCTTAAGCTTTTAGATGAGATGATCTCACACTTGAACATGATATCAGAGTAGGACCTCTGAGGTCCTGTGATCGAATCTCACCACCACCCATATCAAAAAGAATTTCCACGTGCTTGGCCCATGAAAATGAATCAAGCCCACACATGAGGGGGCGTGTTGAGAATACAATTAAATAATAAAAGTGTGTTCTCTCTAATAGCTTGACCCATGAAAATGAATCAGGCTCGCACATGAGGGGGGTGTTGAGAATACAATTAAATAATAAAAGTTTGCTCTCTCTAATAGCTTAATCTAAATTTAACTTTTAGATGAGATGGTTTCACACTTCAACAAGTTTAGTGGATGGTGGGTATAGAGTATCTTTGGTTTTGTTAAAAGCTGAAAGGTGTAAGCATAGAACCATGAACCTTTAATAATAAGTTTTTGTTTCATTTCGGAGGGGAAAATTTCACATGGCCAAGCAAAAGGCATGACATGTATTTTGATATAGGTCAACCACATGAATACCAAACTTATTGAAGCAGACAGTGGTTGACAGGTACATGCAACATTCAAGGAATGTACATCTACGACAAGGTTTTACTTTTTCAGATTACTTTAATCAAAATTTCACTAGAAAATATAGAGAGAAATGGATAGCGACCTATCTGATTATAATAACCCGCTAAACTAACATTTTATGTTAGAATAAAGAAAGTCACGCACAAGTCCAGAGTCAAATTAGCAACTTCAATTTAGATAATATCTTTCTTGATCATTGCTGGCTGCCCCCTAAATGATACGTGACTTTACTGATCAGATGTGATCAAATGCACAAAATAAAGGTAATTGAAATCAACTGCCAGGCTTGTCGCCACAGCAGATTGAATGTACTCTCGTTAAGAGCATATCCTACTTTGAAAGTCGTTTCAGTGATTCTGAAGCAACATTAAGAAGTTACCATTATTAGCTTATATTCTCTATCTTTATGCAATGTGACTGTGACTTCCCCAGAGCCACCAAAAAATAGACAAGTTGCAGAATTGTACCTCAGAAAGGGGAGGAAAAAGATTAAAAAGGTTGTAAGAACCAAAATTCATGCAGCTAAAATATTCTTGGGGAAACCTTTATGAATTATAAGAACTAACAGGCATACTAAGAGCGTCATCAGAAAAAAATTGTATCACGGAATAAAATGAACTTACTTTATTCTCAAGTAACTTGCAGAAATCTGTGGCAAGGGTGCATTTCCCTCCCTGAAAATTCATTAGGAGAATTAAAAACATGGGAAATTCAATCTTGTTTCTGAAAAAAGTAAAAAAGAAAAATTCTATAAGATAAAGCAGATTCTCACTGGTCTTCCGAGGCCACCAATGAAAACCATATCGGATAGATTCTCCTTTCACATCTGACAGTGGTTCCATCCAGTACAGTTTGCGGTGAAATATCAAACTCTCCAAAAAATGATGCCTTCTTTTGGCGAATTCTACGCGACTTCTTAGGTTTGTCAAATTCTGGAGGAGCAGGATCACTATTATTGTCATCCTTGATCTTCAATTTCTGTCCATGTTCTTTGACTTTAGTTTTACGGGCATGACCCTCACGGTCATGGGAATGCAGACCTTCTGACTTAGCAGTAGAACCGTGTGAGGTAAACCTCGAAGATTTGCTCCTGTTTGCTGCTTCCACCAAACAATTTAAAGGTTTCCACAAATCAACTTTGCCTTCCCACTGTTGACTGCCATTTTCAGTTTCTTTATCAGGTGTAGGGTGGCTAGAAGGCTCAGCACTGGAAGAATTCTGCAAAAAAAGAAATTAAAAAAAAATTGACATGATTGACTGTAACAATATTACCACAGTTCTGTGCAACACATTGCAAAGATAAGATCTAATGAAGTCCAGATTGAGGCACCGCACCTAACATCTGAGGAACATGACTTACCAGCCTTATGTTCTGAGTAAACTTGTTCAAAGTCTCAAGTGAGCTAGAGCTATCCAGCTGATCTTCTCCAGAACCTTCTTCTTTCTTGAGAGATTTCTCAATTGAAAAGTTGGAACCCCGTAATGTTTTTCTTGCCACAGATTTTGTTCTTCTTCCTGTTATTCCAGTTTGTGAAGATACTCTTGGAGTGCTGACCACAAGTGACGAGAGTGATCTCTCCTTTCTCCTCACTGGCAATGCTACTGAAGTCACAATTTCAGGTGCATTCACCTTTCGCCACTTATAAGGGAATACCTTTGCTCTCACATCTTGCAGATTATGATCTGGCCTGTTGTAAAATAATTTAAAAAATAAATGCCATTCTCAGGAAAATTTCATCTTCCACTCAACTGTGGAAGTAAATATAATATGCATAAGAGGAAGCTAATTTTGCATATTTACAAGTTTTCCTCCCTATATTTCGAAAATTTATCTCTTCTTGTTACTTTTCTTGTCTTACTTCCCAGACGCCAGAACCTCTAAACAGTACCCAGAATTAATTGTAAATACTGATCCAAGTCCGTAAATTGATCAAAAGGCAAATTTTATGACCAGTTGTGGGATCAACATTGCTATATGGGGTGAATATTTGGCCTGAAAGACCTAACATATCCAAAAGAGAAATGATTGCATCTGACAAGTGTAAGGGGTGCAACTAGTAGCACACAGGAAAAAATGAGAGAAGTTCATCTGAAATGGTTTAACCATGTCACTAAGTAAATACACTAATCTGTAGTTATGTCACTATGATGATTGAAAGTACTAAAAGGAGTGAGGCAAACCTAAACCCATCGAGGGAGTTGACTCGAAGACCTCGTGGTCAATGTGGACTTAGTAAGTGGAAAACATGGTGAAAACAAAGGATCCATAGATGACATAACTAGTTGGGATTCAGGCTTAGCCGCAGCTAACATTATGTCACGTATCCACCAAAAGACTAAACTTTCTAGTCTGATAAAAGGCTTGCATTCAGTGTGGAGACAACTGTCAAATTTAGAGAACTTATACTTCTACAAAACTCCTGATTTGCCTTAAGAGGCAGATTATGTAGTATTGGAGTGAAACTTGCATGAATAGATCTGAACGGATATAGAGTCATATTGCAGATCCCAGCTAGTTTCAGATATAACATAATTGATGATTGATTAAATGTGTACTACAGTTACTCTAAGTCTTTAGTCATTCATTGTGACACATTAGAAGCAAACTACCCCATATAGCACTATGAGAATAAGAGAAAACCTGATTGTCTATATCCAGTAACAACAAACCTTATAAAAAACGGCCCAGGAAAAAACTAAATGTCAACAAAAAGCTAGCATGCCTGTCTCTTTGAAGATGGAGTGTATAAAGAAGAAAGGTGAATGAGGTGGAGGAAAGAAGTTCCCAACTGTGGTGGACATGTTACATTGCTCTCAAATTAAACATGGAACAATCTTGAGTCAGCGAGTAAGTATGAAGGCAACATGTATAGCCAGACATACAACCTCAGGCTAAATAAACGTACAGAAACTAATATGTCAACTGAGTACTTAAGCAATCTTTTGCATTTACGGAAAAAGGAAAAGAACAAGAGCTAGAAGATAATATGACCTCAGTTTCTCTAAAGGAACACAGCCTAAGTCAATATTGCAAATTGGACAGTGTTCAGTTTCTTCATCGGACAGCTTCTTGTAGATGCATTTCCTGCAAACTGAGTAAAGTTCCAGAAGGAACAGTGTCACAACAGTAGTCATCTTTTTTGGCAGAAACAGTTACTAGCTTTGATAATACCCGAACCAAAATGCAAAAAAGCTAAGCTTTTATTTAAAAAGGAAAGAAAAGAAAGTAAGCAAAGTTCAACTCATTCATCCAACAAGATGCTTCACACAATATACACCAGTGCAAGTTTCTAAAGGAATACTTACATGAACAAAGAAACATCTCATTACAAACAATCACTTCCGCACAAAACACAGGCATAAAGCAACAACCATAACACCTACCCTGTGCTCCAATTTGTCAATGAGATCAAATTACCGCAACAGTAGGATACAAATAAATCAAGTCAATCAACATCAATAAACAAATATCACTGAAACGAAACCATCCATATATATATCACCAATTCCCCAATGGGATCGATCAAACAGATATCCCGTTCCCATTTAGCTAAAAAAAAACAAAAATATCCCATGTTCTATTACAATTCCCTTACAATAATTCAAACAATGAGCAAGCAAAATCACCCAGATGGGCAAACCACTCTCTCCAGCTAAGATGATGCAAACAGAGCAAAACCCAGATCGTAAAACCAACTGGAAACAGTTCAATCGGAAAAATCGAAACCAATTCAAAATTCAAACAGGTAACATTGACCCATGAGAAAAGAGAAAAGGAACTCACACGTATGAAGACATTCGGAAATAGTAGTTGCATCTCTGAAGAGCTTATGACAAAGAGGGCATGTCATGCATGCCGCAATCACATCCCTCTTCACCTTCACCAATTGATTCGTCATAATATATTATCCACCTCTCTATTATCAGCTCAATAACACGTAGTGAAGCGGTGCATGCTAGAAACAGCTACATACACACATGGAGTTTTACGTTCATTCTTCACTCACTTTCATCTGCATTAAACCCAGAAAACGATAGACAGCAGATTTGGGAGTGTTGAATCTGATGAGATTTGGATGAAATTTGGGTTTGGATTTAGATTTTGAGGGTTAAAGTGAAGTTGTTGAATGATCTCTTATTGCTATGTAGAGTCGAAATCGACGGTGTTTTCGGTTGGGGGTGGGGTGGGTGGGTGGGTAGGGGCGAGGAGAATAGCTCATGAACAAAACCGAATACTTACATTAACTCTAATCATTGAATTTCCTATTGTTAATTCATCTCCCTCCTATTTTAATTTATATGTAATAGTACTCCCTCTGTTACTAATTACTTGTATACTTTTAAATTGGCACATTTATTAAGAAAACATTGATTAATATAGTGTGTTTACCATTTTTTACCCCTATTAATTATGTAGTAGATGAATTAAAAACTTAAGATTTTAAAAAAGTTCTACCTTTTTCAAAGAAATTAATTGAGGATATAATAGGTAAAAAATATTTGTCTTTTCTTAATTTGTGAAAATGAACAAGTAATTAGGAACAACTAAAAAAGGAAAAGTGGACAAGTAATTAGGGACAAAGGGAGTAATATTTTGATGTCGTGTAAATTAAAACGAAAGGATTATATTTTTCTCTTATTAATAAGAGGTTAACATTGACCTGTTTGGGCTCAACATGCGTGCTTCAGCGGCTAGAATCAGGCAACTCTTCGTTGACATGCCTGCTTCAACGGCTAGAATCAGACAACTCTTTGTTGACCTGCTCGAGCAACTCTTCGTTGACATGATGCCTACTTCAAATGCTGGAAGCATGCAGCTTTTCGTTGACATGCTTGTTTCAATTGCTAGAATCAGGCAACTCTTTGTTGACATACCTGTTCCAGCAACTCTTCGTTGACATGATGCCTACTTCAAATGTTGGAAGCAGACAGCTTTTCGTTGACATATCTGCTTCTATTCGAGGTCAACTTTGAAATTTCTATATATTTTTTGAATTTGTCAAATATTTAAAACTACATAAAAAAAATACTATAAATCACAATAATTAGCAATTTAAAATATTTGAAATTATTGTATTTTTTTAGAATACGTTAGATATTTTTGAAAATGTGTAAAATGTACTACATGTCACAATAACTAATAACTTAAAAATTCTAAAAACATATAAAAAATTTAAATGGTTCTCAAAATTCTATTAGTATCATATAAATTGGGGCAAAGTATGTAACATATATATTATTTGAAATTTACGTAAAAGTACTATAAATCACAATAATTGACAACTTAAAATATTTAATAGACATATAAAAATTTGATCGACTCTCAAAATTTAATATGTGTCACATAAATTCGAACAAAGAAAGTAACATATATTATTTAAAAATAACGTAAAATATACGATAAATCACAACAAGGGCGGCTCAATGTAATTGAGGGCCTAAAGCGAAATTTTAATTGAGGCGTAAAAAATTTCATACATATTTATTTAAAATTTATTTTTCTAACTATTTAGATGCAAATTATTACCTCAACTTTTTTTATAGATGATTTTTTTGAGTACTTCTATTAAAAAAAAAATTAGTTTTAGGTAAGATTTTACCAATTCAATGCTGAAAAATATCCTTTTACTGAAACAATCATTATATGAATTGTTGACATAATTCTATAAGTAACAAGTTGACAAACTTTAAGAAAAAATAAGAGTTAGAACCATAGAATCTGATTCAAGACGTTGATAATTTGATATACCTTACTTTGATTGAAAATTTAAGTAAAAGTAAAAAATAAATTGTGATTCACTTTGTTCAACACTGTTCGACTAATGATTCAGATTTTTGATAGAGTATTACTTTAACTTACGAAAGATTTGAAGAAAAAGAGTGCAAAAGGAGTTTTTAAAATAAATAAATAATGTGAATGTTAGCAAAGAAATGTAATAAGACAAAACAACATTTTCTTGATTTCTTCTATTTGAGTGGGGTCAAGGAGAATAAAATAATATACTTTTTATTATAAATAATCCTTTTTTTATAAAAAAAAATAACACATAATTTGTTCTTGGCAAAAATTTGAGGCCTTCCAAAATTGGGGGCTAAGGCATGTGCCTTTATTTTTATAAGCAAGAGCCACCCTTGAATCACAATAACTAATAACTTGAAAAAATAAAAGACAGAAAAAACTTTTGGTGCCAAATAAATTAGGACAGAAAGAACAACATATATTATCAAAAATTACATAGAAAATATTAAATCATAATAATTAACAGTTTTAAATATCTAAAAAAAAAACATATTAAAAAATTAATTAACTCTTCAATAATTATTTACGTCACATAAGTTGAAATAATACTAAATAAATTACTAACATATATTAGATTTGTACTAACACGGGCTCTTATAACTAGTGTTATTAACTTATTATAAGAGGGCTAAGTGGGAAAATGCGGTATGGAGAATGGGTAGGAAGGAGTGGGCTGATTAATATTCGTTTTGTGTTTCGTATGCGTGACGGCGGAGTTGCGAAAGGGCCAGACAGAGGGTAGTTTAGAGATTAATTGCACCTCACAGCGCACGTTTGCCAATTCGTGCTGCAAGGAATTTTTATTTTTTTTATAATTTACATAAATCTCATAGTGTTGAGAATTAATTATATTATTTCGCTACTATTTTTTAAATTACAAAAATCTCTTAAAATTTATGTATCATTGGACTTCCGGATACATAGATGAGAGATGTATCAGAGAGGGAATAGGATATCCAGATACATCACTGGACTTTCGGATACATAGGTGAGGGATGTATTCGAGAGGGAGATAAGGATGCATCAGTAAGAGGAGAGTATGTCTTCAAGAGGGGATTTTTGAATTTTTTTTAAATGATAGAGAATTTTAGAAATTACGGTAAAATAAGATGTTTATTTAGGTAATTTTTCGTTTTTTATTTGCTAAATTCTATTTTATGCACCGTGCATTTATGTTGCATTTAAATTTTTAGTGCTTAGTATGATTAGGTGATATAGAGAGTTTTCAATTTAATTAACAGTAACTCTTACTCATAAACATTACTCCCTATATTTCAAATTAATTGAATTGTTGAGGTGTTTCACACCCTTTAAGAAAAGAAGTTTAAGAAATAAATTAGGTATAACTTTCCATTTTTACCCTTATTAATTATTGTCAAATTTATGATTAAAATAACTAAACATTAATTAATAACTTATTCAAATACTAACTAATGAAGGGTAAAATTGGAAGAACATTCTAAAAGTAGTCTTGAAAATTAAACAATTAAGTTAATTTGAAAAATGAAAAATGTCTTAACAATTTAATTAATTTGAAATGGAAGGAGCAAGATGCTTTGAATTAGTTATTAGGTGCAAATACAATATTTCTTTTTCAAAAAATAATCAAAAAAGAAATTCTTGTTTATAGATTTATGTTATGAACTTAAATACTTCAAGAGAAAAATTATAGTAGAAGTTGCATTAATGATGTGTTCTAGTAATTAACAAATTGAGGTGAGTACTTTCAAAATCTTATATTTAATTTATTAAAAAATAATAGATATTCAGTGAAATTAATCGTGATTCGTATATTATGATCCTTATTGAGTTGAAATATTCATTGTTTGTTGAACTGAATTAATTGCGCACGAATCGGTGTGTTTCTTCGATCCCATGTTCGTACTACAAAGATGTAAAAGCTCCAACTCATGTCATAATGTAAATCCTCTTTTACGGTACCACATTCCAAAGGAGTTGTGTATATTGTACCTTAAGGGGTCGTTTTTGTTTATAATTGAGGTATTTTAGGATGATAATTGTGGAATTAAAATTAAGGGTATAACTTGAATAATTTATCTTATCTTCTACATGAGATAATTTATACCAAATAAAACTATAGGATATTTTAAAAATATATAAAATCAAAACCAAATCAAAAGGTCGAATCAGTTAGATTCTCATCCCACTTTTCGATATTTGTAATCATCCTTATCATGAATATTTGGTGGATCAATCGTAGAAGCTCCAGCATGGCCTCGAGGCGCAACAACTAGTGGTTGGCATCTATCACGAATACAATTGATTTGTATAAAAACTTAGCTACTTTTAAGGAGGAGAGAGGCAAGCGAGATGAGAGAGACGAACGAGATATGAAAGAGAGATACAATTGATTTTTATATTTGATCGATAATTGTGTATATGACTGATAATAGTATCACAAATACAATTGATACAATGATTTGTATCAATGAATACAATTGTATCAAAGGCTATTGTATTCAATTCGTTGATGCAGATCAATTGTATCACATATATCGACGAATACAATTGTATCGTTGTTGTAATTCGTATCAAATTTGTATTTGTATTCATATGTTGCCTTCTATATTGTATTTATGTGTTACCATGTGTATTTATGTTGCCATTTGTATTGTCGACTATTATTGTTTATATTTGTATCACTGATTGTTACCATTTATATTTGTATCATTGACTGTTATCATTTGTATAGAAAAAAAGAGAGGGGAAGAGGGGAGAGGCGAGCCAGAGGTACCGAGAGAGGTGAGGAAGAGATGAGAGAGAAATTTGCTATAAAACTCTAACTATAGCTACGAATCATAATTCTTTAAATTATATTTGTGTATAGTAAATTCATATCATACGTTTGTTTTCGTAATTTTTTCCTACTATATACTATTCCCACCCCCGCCCACCCTAATTTTCCATTTTTTAATCATTCTAGATAGTTAGACATTTGAAAAAGGTATCACGCAATAGTACATTTGAATGACATTAATTAGTCATATATACCTAATATTAATCTTATGATTAGTTTGCGGTGTACTATATTCATATTGGATAAACTCTATACATATATTAGATTTAAACGCCCTTCCCTAAGTCCTAACAATTGAATTTCTACACATTAATTAAGTTATGACAAATCATATACTTTGTATCATCCTATTATATGTATCATATTATACTTAGAACATTTTTGTTAAAAATAACTTAATGTGGCAAAAACACTACCATTACTGCAACAAATTTCAACTCATGATGAAAATGACAGCTACAAAAGTTTATCATAAAAATTTGATATATCATTTCTTATGACAAATTATTATAATTATTAAATCAAATCACAATTTTTAGTAGTCGAAGCAAGTATATTTCATTAGTAATTTAGTATAATAAAGGCAACAAGAAAGTCGAAGAGTGAGTTAGAAATTGTTGACATGAAAAGGAAGCTTCTTAAAGTGAGGCAATGTGGAAAGGCATGGGGTGCATCACAAGGCAATTCTATGTGCTCAGTGGAACCCATTTTCATGATCCACTTGTTTAATTTTGGTGAATTATTATTTGAGTTTTGAAGTTGTATTTATTATAATTAAAAGAAATGGTATGATCATATTATATTTGAAATTTACTGGCCCGATTGATATAAATTCATATTATGTATATGGTTTATTAAAGGGGGCAATACTTCCTATTAGAGATTTATCCATTCTCAAGGTTTGAATCTAAAATTTTTAATTAAGGATGAAGAATCGATTAATCCATCTCACCACATGGTAAGAATTTATTATCACTGATCATTATTTGCATATATTAAATCAATAAATGTAAGAGATGTGTTTTTTATACATATATTTGTTAATTAATCATGGTTAGATGATATATATTTTCATGTTAAACTTTAATTTTGAAGGTTAAATTATTTGGGTTTGGTGTAAATATTGATGCTGGCTAATACAATGTATTAGGGTTTGATTTTGAGATTTTTCAGTATGATTTATTCGTTATCGATTTATAGACATGTTAGATCGTTATAAAATTGACCATTATCGATTTAAGCGTTAAGATGTTACACGAATTCTTAATTAAGTGAAAATCACTTAAAAACAAAGTGGCAAACCAACTAATGATGTAACTATGAACATGAGTTGACATTTTGCATCTTGCTTAGAAGCAAACATTGACCTCTAACAGAATAACTAAGAGTTTGAGACACGGAGAAGTAATAGTATGAAACTACATCTTAAGTGAAAAACTTTATATATAAAAAGATATAATATATTTATCAATTTACAATCAAATTATCGGTTAATCACTTAAGAAAAAACTCATCCCCTATGTCTTTAGAACAGGTGAGGAAGGCGCCTCCAATCACGGTACTGACAATTCAAGATGAACTCCTTTCATGCCAATGATAATAGTACTAAACTTTCAAAAGAAGAGAGATGAGATCAAGTTTTATACTCTCCGTCCAACAATAATTGTCCAGTATACTATTTTGAAATATCCAATAATACTTGTCTATTTTATAAAATTAATAGATATTTTTACACTTAGTTCTTAATTTATCCTTATTATTGATTATAGTTATTTCTCTGTTACATTTTTTAAGATATTATATTTATTATATTTAAAGTGTGATATAGTAAAATTACTATTTTATTTATAATTACTTAAAAAATATGTAAAGTCAATAGTGGAGAGCAAGTAATAAAATGTTATAGCCGGCTAAATTACATGTAACAATTATTTGCAACTTAATTTTATTGTAGTTTAAAATTTCAATGATGTGTCTTAATAATTCTCTTTATGACATTAATTGGAGTCTCCCTGCCATAAAGTGTCACCTCGTGCCAGCCACACAACAAATTTGTAGTCCTTGTAATCTTGTTTTCAACTTTTTTTGTGCTACTGCTACCGTTTGGTCCCAAAACTTCTTAACCACTTTTAGGGGTAGACAGGAATTGATGTCCCTCTTTAACATGCATCTAACAAGTACTATCCCTGTCCCTAAATACTTAACTATTTTTAAATTGACACACTTATTAAGAAAATAATTATTGATATAGTGAGTTTATCATTTTACCCCTATTAATTATGAAATGTATGAATTAAAAAGTTAAGATTTTCAAAAAGTTATACCTTTTTTAAAGTAATTAATTGAGGGTATAATATGTAAAAAAATTGTTCTTTCTTGATTTATCAAAATGAACAAGTAAATAGGGACAACTAAAAAAGAAAAAGTGGACAAGTAATTAGGGACAGAGGGAGTACTTATTTCGTTCTAATTTATATGTCGATCATATTAGATTTTATATCTTAAAAATTATGTAAGTTTATCATTGTATCCTTATTTAGTATTCCTTCTGTTCTTAATTACTTGTTTACTTTTCCTTTTTTAGTTGTTCTTAATTACTTGTCCATTTTGACAAATTAAGAAGAGACAATTTTTTTTATATATATTATACCTTCAATTAATTACTTCTAAAATATAAAACTTCTTGAAAATCTAAATTTTTTAATTCATCTACTTCATAATTAATATGGTTAAAATGGTAAACTCATTATGTCAAAATCATTATTTTCTTAATAGGTGTGTCAATTCAAAAGTAGACAAGTAATTAGAGATAGATGAAGTATTCTCTTGAAGTCAAGTTTTCAATAAATGAACATAAATTAATTTATTTTAATTAATTGAATTGACTAATGAACATGAATTAATCATTTAATTTTTTCTATGTTGGTCAAATATATATTTTCAAGGTTAATAACTCTCAAAATAAAATAGGAAGAATAGTGTCATTTTTTTGGATAAGAGAGCCTCAAATGAGGCTTTCAACCCACTTCCTTTCATAAAATACAAATCCAAAAAGAATCATGAAAGAGGCTTTCATTTATTGGGTGAGAGAGAAGTTGTGAGTCATCTGGGCTATTAATTTTTTTTGTTGGTTGATTTTTGAAATTGAAAAAACAAAAGAATCGATTCTAGACCTGCTAGAGACATTTTTATATGAGGAAGCTTCATCGTCCCGTTCCTCATAAATAATATTGAAATCAAACGACATTCTCAGAATCCAAAAAAAAAAAGAGATGGAATGAAATCACTTTGTTTGGTTTGGACATGTTCTAATTCGAGAAGTGAGAACATCAAATTGGATGGTGTTGATTCAAGAGGACCTAGAAAAATAAATGACAATTTCATTATTTCTAATTATAATAAGTCATCTAAATAATAAAAAATGATTAATACTTAATAGTAAGGATAAAATAGATATAAATTATAAATTATTTCTAAATTTTTCAAATTAAATATAAATAGACATCTATTTTTAGTATATCGGATAAGTAAAAATGGAAGGGGGAGTAATATGTAAACGTTTCCCGTGTATAAACACCTTTGTGCGTGCATGTGTGAGTGTCACTTGTTATTTTCTTTATAGTTTATTAAACGAATCACAAATAGTTCAAATTTGAATTTTGAGTTTTATATATATATATATATATATATATATATATATATATTGATTGTTGAATTCATCAATACACAACAAGCATGTCTAAGGTCATAAGTTCGTCTTGTAACATTTTTGCATATCTTATCTTCAATCATGGTTCCGCCTCTCCCTTGAAGTTGCAATCTAAAAATTAATTTTCAACATGTTGACATGTAGGGTGTATTTTATATTATAATATAGAGATTGGAGGAGTAACTATTAAGATTTAAGATCCAACAAGACCCTTGTGCCTAGCATATGTAATTATTGATAAGAAAACGGATGCAGAAGCAATTCCAGCAAGAATGACCACCTGCAATATAAATACAAGTGTTACCACAAAAATACATATTCTGAGTGTACAAAGCATCTTGCATTTACATAGGATCCAGGGAAGAATTGCATCCCGAGAGAGTGTGATGTGTAGGCAGTCTATCCTGACGCAAGCATCAGTGTTTATTGTTGCTGAAATCCTGCATCCACACAGGATCCAGGGAAGGATCGCATCCCAAGAGAGTGTGATATTTAGGCAGTCTATCCTGACGCAAGCATCAGTGACTTGATTCTATAGCCACAATAGAGACAACTTTATTGTTGCTCCGAGGCTTTCCTTCTAGAATTTAACTTCTATATACTTCTGAATTAAATTCTTGATATAGTATACTACTCCCATAAAAAGAATCGAGTATGCGCACCCATTTAAAAAGGTAGCCATGGTCTTTCTTCCATGGAACTGGAATATTCATTCCCAATATTGCAGCCACCAAGGAGTACACTGTCAAACAAACTGTACCAGAACTCAGGAACAGCTCCAACTGCGGTATCAATCAAAACAAATTGCTATTTATTCGCCATTTCAACAGATCATATGAGTAGCATTATGTGAATATAGCAGAATAGATTCAGTAATAGTCTGATATTAACCTGACGATACATGTCTCAACATACCTGGATCAGCTGATTTCGATGATTATCCAGCTGCACGCAACAAGGAATTACTGTTAGTTTTGTGTATAGTTCCTAAAGCTAGAAGCTTTTAGCATTAAACCACAAGTTAAATCAGCGTGGAGTAGTAACCTGAATATTGATATAGTCCTCCGTGTCATCAATATATTCGCGCAACTGGATAAAGGAACACCAGTATCACTATTTAATTAGAGTTCTGAATGATCAGTTCATTATTTCATTTTGTGTATGTAAAGGGCATCAGGTTCCTTTTTTTTTCATTTTCTTACCGTTGTCAATTTGTTCATCGTGCTTTCAATTTGTACAAAATAAGCCTGCAAAAGCATGTAGTTATTACACAACACATGTATCCCGGGATTAATTATATATGGTAGTGTGTGTAAGTTCATGATAATACTAACCTCAAGCAACATTTCAAGTTCCTCAACATCAGTCTCCTCATGAGTTATCCCGCTGATCCTGCTTGCTTTGGATAATAACTTTGAGCGTATTGAGGACGTATCAGGGGACCAGTAAGGTGCCACCTGACCACTCAGGGGGGATGAAACTCCGGCAACTAATTTTCTTGAGAGGTAAAGGTCAGCCATGTCACCATCATCTTCGAGAAGTTGTTCGAGATCATCCCTTACCTAGATATTGGCATAATTTAGATTCAATTACGTTAATTAAACTTTCAGCTCTAGATGAACTCAATCTTGTTCCTTCGAGAGACCATTTTTTTAGTCCATGAACCAACAGATAGACTAGAACATCATGGTATGTTTCAGGACATAACATGTTGAAGAAAAAGAGGGACATACTTTTTGAACCCGACTAGTCAACCTAGTCATTGCACTCTTCAATTTGCGCACTCTATCCAGGTTACGACTACTAATCTGCAAAGTAGTAAAATTTGTTCACTAATTAGAAGAAAAGGTGCTTGGGAAAACAAACTGATTTATACACTCAATTTATAGAAGAATAAAGATGTATATATTGCAGGAGAACTTTGAAAGAACAATATATTCCCAGCACAGACATATCATAATTCATAACCAAAATGCTATCCAGTAAATTAACTCAACAGTGGTTCCCTTAATTGTGCTTGGGATAAAACCAACAGTTGAGGAAGGGACATTTTGTAAATTCGATTTATGCAAAACAATTTGGCAAGGTCGTAGTATATTGCCTCCTGTTCAAATAAAACTAATCTTGATTGACAAAGATGGCAAGGTGGACTGGTGATACAATCAAATGGCACCATAAGTCTATACTCTAGGATAATTCTTACAAAACATTCGACCTGATTCTGTCGTGAGGTAAATATATCTGATTGCAAGTTTTGGCTATAAAACTTCATTAATCCATCCATCAGTTAGAAGTGATCGTTTCCCTTACCTATAAAGACTGTAATTCCCTCTTCTACGGATGATAATATTTCTAAGAACATTGTTTTTTAAGTCTCTGATGCTTAACATAACATTGCAAGAAACTAATTATCTTTTTCCCTTTTCTTCCCTTCTGACATTCAAGCCATAGACAAGTGAGAGAATGCTAAACGTAGCATTTTCACCGTAGATCTTCCACTGTGGAACTTAGTTCTACTTTAATCATTTGGAAGAAAACAATGACCAAATCATCATATATAACATGTTAACCTATCGAACAGCATAAACTTGTTGGGCATTCGATGGTGGCAAGTAGATATGACTTTCAAACGCAGCTGATTAACGATAATTAGAACAACTCAATGTAAAATAATCAAGATAATCTCAAATCAAACAAAATTTATCTACTATTTTAGGAAATCTGATCAGCTTCAAACAATAACCACACACTTTTACAGATTATTAATGCATAGTTTAGGTAGTTAGTTGCACTAAGCATGAAAGTGACCTCATAACATATTGGTTTACTATCTTACCTTGGAGGTGAGCTCATCTAAAGCCGGGTAAGCAGCAGTCTCTAGTTCTCGTGTCTGAGTGTCAAGATAACTGCATACTCCTTCTAGTGCTACTTCTAAAGCTCGAAATTCAAAAGGAAACTCTGTATCATATCCACAAATAATAGGAACGGATGATTAGCAATCGTGTTGCTAGCATAGAAAGCACACATAGTAGCCAACGACTCAACACCGAAATAAGAAGCAGTAGGTGCATACCAGTTGGTTCAACGGTTTGCATTTCATTTCGTGTCCCATTAACAACAGGTTGATCATCATCTTCACCTTCTCCTAAGCTAATAGCTGGCAATGGCAATCTTCTTTGAAGTTCTTCAACAACAGGAAGAACATTATCATCCATTGGGTCACGAATCAATACCTACCTCAATCAAATAAAACACACACAATGGGATATACATTTATTATTAAACAAAAAATCAAGAAAGCTATAAAGTGACAACCGATAATCATATATTCCCAATGAACTTATCTTCAATACTCTAAGGGGTCGCTTGGTAAGAATAATACTGAATAGAGTGTATTAGTAATTAGTAATGCTGAGATTAGTAATGCTGAATTATTTGTATCCACGGTTTGTCTTTAACCAAGCGTATTCATGTGTTAATAGTACCTAATAAATCCTATCAAACAAAGGACTAAATTATACAGATAATGTAAAATTATATTTGAATCCATCACCGCCTCAAAAATCTGGTAGTTAGGCAATGTAGAAACACTACAACAAAAACAACTTTTAGCAGTAATAACTATACACGTTAATAGAGAATGTTAAAGTCTTTACCGGCATTACTTAAATATCATTAGATTTAATGTTGCTATAGACTTTAGGGACATTGCCACTAAAAATACATATTTAGCAGCAATTAAGATATTGCCGTTAACTAATTGCTGGTAAAAATCTTTTTTGGTATAGGGAAAGCAATAGAAATTTACCTCTTCTGTAGTAATAATTGCTTTGATATGCTGAAGGCAGTGAACAAACCAGCCAAAACAATAAAAGCACAACAATTAGATTTTGTTACCAAAAAGTAAATCAACATTACAAAAACAGGTTAATTTCTCGGATGATCACTCAACTAACAGTTATTCTCTCGAGATAATAACGGCTAGTTGAGTGACAAAACAAACTTGGAAAGTTTAAAGGTTAAGTGCACCTCCAAATTGAGTACAATAGCCTTTTCTCTGCCAAATATTGCAGAAGGATAAGAAAGCAGAGGATCAAGAATACGAAGATCTCTAGCATGTATTGAAACTCTTTTCATAATAGCATACTTATCCAAATCCAATATACTACTCTGCCCTTTACTGTCTACAAGTATCCATCTTCTCGATACCCCTGTTTTCATCTTTCACACTTGCAACAAATAATAGTAATAATGCAATTTGAGAAAACCCGACTTTCAAAAACTGGCAAAATCAGTGATTTTTGCAGAAAGAAATAAGATATTAAGGTTGATAATGGAAATTTGAAAGGTAGGAGATAGAAGAAAGATAAGGACATGACATTATAGGTGAAATTGTAGAGAAACAAAAGTAGTTATTATTACTGCTAAAAGAGCTGTATGTTTTTGGCCGATTGTGGTTGCGGTAAACAAGCAAAAACTTACATAAACAGACAAGTACGGTCTATCAACCCTCTATTTTTTCATGCTATTTGACAAATAATATACTTTGGTACGAAAAAGAAATAAGTGAGGATTTTTAATTTATTTTTGGTATTTGAGAATAAATAAAATATTATTATATATAATTTAGGCAGAGATATTATTGAGTTGGTGACTTGGTATGAGGGTTACAGTCTGACAGGTGGTGAGGTGGTAGGGACAGTGGTTCATGGGATTTCGATCGAATTTAATAGTTTTGAAAATTAAAATCTTGAATTCGTAAACTTTAAATTCTCTGTTTGCCTATGTAAGTGAGTCAATATTGTCGTTTGGTAGAGTGTATAAAAATAATGTTCAATATAGTGTAATAGTAATGTTTGTATTAGGTATGTTTGCATTAGTTATACATAGATTATTTTTATCCATTGTTTGGTTTGGTATATTAAAAATAGTATGCATGGTATATAAATATTTATTTATAAAAGTGTCCTCTACAATTATAGTAGAAAAGATGTAAAAGTGTTTTTGAGGGGTAATTGACTCTTTAATCATATGATAATGCATGTATTAAATCTCTTTGCATTACTAATAATTAGAAATTCATGGTATTAGTAATAAGAGAAATTACGCGGATAAGCAAACATATACTAGTTAATTAGCTAACATAACTATAGTTTGAATTAATTACCACTCGCAGCCTCTTTTTAGATATAATTATGTGCACCTTTTCCCTCTCTTCCTCTCTCTCGCCTCTCTCCTCTCTTATACATATACAAATACAAATTATACATATACAAATACAATTCGCCTCTCTCCACTTTCTGCCCTCTCTCGCTCGCCTCTCTCCCCCTCTCTCAATCTCACTCACATCTCTCCTCCCTCTCCCAATCTGGCTCGCCAGATATACAAATACATATGTATACCAATTCATATATACAATTATCTAACATATATACATATACAATTCGACAGATAAACAATTACAATCTCGCTCGCCTTTTTCCTCCCTCTATCATGTAGCTACGAATCGTAATTAGCAAACTATAGCTATGGAGCCTCCTAATTAAGTTACTTTTTGTGGTTATTTGCAAAATTTCCTCATAATACACTCATCAATACATAATAGAGTGAAAACATGAAAAAGTGTATCAAACAAGGAACGACTAATAGAGAGTGAATGAATGCATTATTTTTACTAATACATTACCAAACGAGTGTGTAATATCAGTTGAAATTTATTTTTTCTAGTTTTATTAGGAAAGTTATTTTTTTGTTTTTATAAGGAATTTGTTTTTCTTGACAAAATGTTTTTTGCAAATTTTAATTAGTCAAATATGAAAAAAAGAAAATTGTGTACAAACAAGTCTCTAAAGTTTCAGTTTTCACAACGATATTCTTTAAAAATAGTATGGGCCAGTTTGGAAAGTCACTCTGATAATTGGATTTGGTGTAATTACATTGTATGTTATGTTTGGTTGACCATGTAATTACCTGGTCAGTAGATAATTGAGTGTAATTGATAATTTTTTCCTACTATTTACTATTCCCACCCCGCCCACCCTAATTTTCCAATTTTTAATCATTCTAAATAGTTAGACACTTAAAAAAAGTATCACGCAAATCGCAATAGTACATTTGAATGACGTTAATTATCATATATATAATATATCTAATAGTAATAGTAATCTTATGATTAGTTTGTGGTGTACTATATTGGATAAACTTTATACATATAGAGTATTAGATTTAAACGCCCTTCCCTAAGTCCTAGGAATTGAATTTCTACACATTAATTAAGTTACGACAAATCACATACTTTGTATCATATTATAGTTAAAACATTTTGTTAAAAATAACTTGTGGCGAAAACACTACTATTACTACAACAAATTTCAACTCATGATAAAAATGATAGCTACAAAATTTTATCATAAAATATGATATATCATTTCGTTATGACAAATAATTATAATTATTAAATCAAAACACAATTTTTAGTACTCGAAGCAAATATATTTCATTAGTAATTTAGTATAAATTGTTGACATGAAAAGGAAGCTTCTAAAATTAAAGTGAGGCAATGTGGAAAGGCATGGGGTGTATCACAGTGTGTATCACGAGGCAATTCTATGTGCTCAGTGGAACCCACTCTCATGATCCACTTGTTTAATTTTAGTGCATTATTTTTTGAGTTTAAGTTGTATTTATTAAAAAATGGTTATGATCATATTATATTTGATATTTACTGAATCGACTATGTATATTCCTATCATATATAGGGTTTATAATAGGCCCTATTAGAGATTTATCCAATCTCAAAATTTGAATCTAATTTTTTTAATTAAATATGAAGGATCGACTTATCCATCTCACTACATGGTAAGAGTTAATTGACATTCATTATTTGCATACACTAAATAAATAAATGTAAGATATGTATTTTTCACATATATATTTATTAATTAATCATGGTTAGATAATATATATTTTCATGTTAAACTTTAATTTTGAAGGTTACAGTATTTGGGTTTGGTGTAAATATTAATACTGGCTAATACAACACATAAGGGTTTGATTTTGAGGTTTATCTATATGTTTTATTGGTTATCGATTTATAGACATGTTAGATCGTTATAGAATTGATCCTTATC
Source organism: Solanum piurae (assembly GCA_029582685.1). Classification (NCBI taxonomy): domain Eukaryota; kingdom Viridiplantae; phylum Streptophyta; class Magnoliopsida; order Solanales; family Solanaceae; genus Solanum; species Solanum piurae. Next base: position 26,821 of record JAJOOO010007074.1, on the reverse strand, counting down.
GATTTAAACGTTTAGATTTTACACGAATTTTTAATTCAGTGAAAATCACTTATAAACAAAGTGACAAATCAATTAATGATGTAACTATAAAAATGAGTTGACATCTTACATCTTGCTCAGAAGCAAACATTAACATCTTATAGAATAACTAAGAGTTTGAGACACTAAGAAGTAACAATATGAAACAAAATCTTAAATGAAGAACTTTATTTATCAAAAGTATAATATATTTACTATTTACTATCAGATTATCAGTTAACCCCTTAAGAAAAAACTCACCCCTATGTCACTAGAACATGTGAGGAAGGTGCCTCCAATCACAGAACTGACAATTCAAGATGAACTCCTTCCATGCCAACAATAATAGTACTAAACTTTCAAAAGAAGAGAGATGAGATCAAGTTTTATACTCTCCGTCCAAATAATTGTCCAGTATATTATTTTGGAATGTCTAACAATACTTGTCTACTTTATGAAATCAATGGATAATTTTACACTTAGTTCCTAATCTACCGTTATTATTAATTATAGTCATCTATCTATTACATTATTCAAGATATTGTATTTATTATATTCAAAATGTGATATAGTAAAATTACCTTTTTATTTATAATTACTTAAAAAATGTACAAAGTTAATAATGGACAAATATTATTGAATAGAGGAAGTAATAAAATGTTATAGCCGGCTAAATTACATGTAACAATTCTCTTTATGACATTAATTGGAGTCTCCCTGCCATAAAGTGTCACCTCGTGCCAGCCGCACAACAAATTTAATTTGTAGTCCTTGCAATCTTGTTTTCAACTTTTTTTGTGCTACTGCTACCGTTTGGTCCAAAAACTTCTTAACCACTTTTAGGGGTAGACAGGAATTGATGTCCCTCTTTTAACATGCATCTAACAAATATATTAATTAATTATTTATTTTTGGGATTTATTAAAAAATAAAAATTAAAAAAAATTGTTGAATTTAAGGTTACTATATTTATTTGTGAATTTTTGGCGTAAATTTTATATATTTTTTTCATATTTTTCCTTTTTTTAATAATAAATTACTCATTTTCGGGATTTACCGAAAAAAATAAAAATTATTGAAATTGTTGAATTTAAGGTTACTATATTTATTTGTGAATTTTTGGCGTTAATTTTATATTTTATTCATACTTTTCATAGTTTTTATTAATCAATTGCTCATTTTCGGGATTTACCGAAAAAAATAAAAAATTATAAAAATTATTGAAATTGTTTTGAATTTAAGGTTACTATATTTATTTGTAAAATTTTTGCGTTAATTTTATATTTTTTATTAATCAATTATTCATTTTCGGGATTTAACAAAAAAAAAAATTAAACAAAATTGTTGAAAACGGGTCGGATAGTTTATTTAAAAGGGGGGTTGATTTATGGGTCCAAATTTTTTAGGGGCATAATTGATCCCTTTCCATTGTCATATAAATGTCATGTGGAAAATCAAAATGACATGGCAATTCCATCTGGCATTTAAAGAAATGAAAAATGAGTTGAATATGTCCAGCAGACCAACTAACGTCTACAAGGGCATATATGGGCGAAAAGTTGGACGGCAAGGGCATGAGTGAGCCAAACTTTAAACGGAGGGTATATTTAGACCTTTTCAAATAGTTTAGGGGAATATTTGACCATTTTGCCTAGTTTAATAAACAAATCACAAATAGTTCAAATTTGAATTTTGAGTTATAAATAGTTTCTTTTGTGTATATTATTCTCTTTAATATATATATAGGTTATTTATGTGTATATAGCCCCTTTGAGAATCAAAGATATAGGTGGAGCAAACTCTGAATTTTGTGCAACACTCCCTTCATAATTCCTAAATAGTTATACTTATCGTGGTGCAGAACTTGTAAACAAATACTGAAGTAATAGGTTGCTATATATAAACAAAGAATGAGGGATTCTATTGCCTATTTTTCCTGTCGGCTTCACACTTGTCACTTGCGTCAAGTGATATCTTGTTATAGCACGTCTGACTTGTCAATTGGGTCAACTGATACTTCTTATAGCTTTGTCTAAAGAACCTACTACTATATGCATATTCTGTAGCAATGGAAGCTGGCGATCAATATGGAATATTGAATTTAAGGATGAAATTCAATCTGTAGAAGTGAGAGGCGAGATGTATGTATGCTTTCATCAACAGTATGATCATATAGTGTTTGCCTTTTGGTTTCATGATCTTTATTTTAACCCTTTGACAATTTTCTGGTTTCTTCACTGACTTTAGTCATGAATGTAGACTCTACTGAATTATTCTTTTTGGATTGAGCTGACCTTCTAGTTTAGGGGGTGAGGGTAGTTGTCGCTTTGTTGTTGTATCAAAGGCTTAATTATTCAAACTTGTATATCCTTTACCTACTTTGTATTCAGGTTGGCGCCTATTACTTTGAAGAGGGAAATGTACAGCTAGATGCAAAACACGAATGTAAGGATACAACACTAATTCAGGCAAGTGACTATAGTTTGTTCATAAACTTCTCTTTGCTTTGTTGTCGCGTCTCCTGGTCTTAACTCACAAGGGTATAGCAACTGTTCTCTGCTGTAGATTGTGCTGTATCTTTTGTTTGTTTCTTAACCAGTGCTAAGTGTTAACGCTTCAAAACAGCACAAAGAGACTGTAGATTGATGCCTCGTGAAGGTACTCGGAGAATGCAATGAGAGTTAAATTCTTTTGGCAATAAATCATGATAAATTTTCTCAAAAGAAATTTAAGGGTGGTCTTGAGTTTAGCTATTTTTCACCTCCCTTCTGTAGTGTGAGACTCTGGTTGTTGGTACTTGTTTTCAATAAGCAAAGTCTGTTAGTTCTCAACTTCATGGTATGTATTGTTTTAAGATTACCATGTCTGGAGCAAAATTATAAGCATTACTATCAAACTCTAGTAGTAGAACAGACTTTCGTCTATGACAACTTTTTTCATAATTTTCTTTCATTTAACACGATTTATCCGTAATTTATACTTTCAATGAGAGTAAAAAGGCACTAGGATGGTTAGACAACCAAGAAAATGAAAAATGATATAGTTGCTTCTGCACATCCTACTTTGTGTATTTGTGTAGAGATTGAAGGTCATATTAATATCAACACTTTGTATCTTAAGCAATATGATTGGAAATCATATTGTAGAAGAAATAGAAGTAGCATGTTAAGAAAATAAATGGTGAGACACAACAGTTTCTGGATATCCTATATTTTGCTGGTCTATTGTTAGAAAAGGTTAAAGCTAAAATGAATTAAAAAAATAATCTTGAGTGATCTGATTAGTAATCGAACAGGGAAGAAAAGAAGTAGCATGGTCAGATAGCCAGAAAGAATAAAAAGTGAGACAACTGTTTCTGGAAATCCTATTTACTTAACTAGTGTAAAATTTGAAGGTCAAGCTAAAGGAGAAGTTTTTTTCTTGAACAGTTTTATTAACTCGAAGAAATAAAAATTTGATCAAGTCTATCTTGTGATTTTGTTTATACTTTCAATTGTTCAAGTTTGAATTTACTGATTTTGTGTTGTCTTTCTTAGTCCCCAGATGATTCTGCAATTTCCTTTGTCAACATTATTCGCCACCATGAGACTGAGTATCTGGCTTCTCTTCAGATTTATATGTTGTTCATGCATCACATTCAACCCTTCTTTCTATCATGTCACCTAACACTTCCCCCTTCTCTGCCTCTCTCTTCCACCACTTTTCTATCAAGTCTCTGTTACCGGTATTTTTGTTTTAAGTTACTGATCGACTTTTTACTGGCAGACATCTTACTTGAAATTGCTTGATATCACTTTCAAGGTACTCCTTCAACTTCAAAGCCTTTAAATCAAAATATTTTAAATGAAAGATGCATGAGTGCTTGTCATTACTCATTACAATCATACAAGTCATGTTTTCTCACTATGTCTTAGCTGGGAGAAACACCTCTCACCACCTTGCACCATGAAAATGATACAAATAAATAAATTCTCATCTTTTGCAGGACTTGCGGAGGAAGATTCCCGTTACTCGTTCATTGTTCCCATGGCACAACACTGCACAATTTAGCGTTACAAGAGACATTGAAAAAGAACGTGGAATTGAAAAATAGAAACATTGAATGTCTTTTATACAAGTTGAACATGGATACACCATTCTTGATATGACAAGTGAGTTTACTTGAGATTGCCATCTCCGGCTATTTATTGTCTTCTCCCTACTGTATTTCTTTGAGAGAGGGATTTTCATTTTCAGTTATTTTACCATGTTTGCTAATGTGTGAACTGCCCCTTAGTTGTTAATTTGCCAGTTGGCCTGAGAGAGTTGTGTATGTTGTGAAGAGTTGTAAAGTACTGCATTGAAAGTCTTTCTTCATTGGTTTTAACCTTGGAATGACTGAACAATGCTGGTAAAGTATGATACTTTTTAGTTGTTATAATGTACTTACTTTTTTCAAACGCACTACTAAAAAAACAATGAATACCAACCTAAAAATTACCGACCTCAAATAGAAGTCGGTAATTTTTGACCTCCGGAGGACGGTATTGTTAAAAAGAATAAAAATAAAAAAACTTTAGAAAACCGACTACAAGGAGTCGGTTTTTATGAAAAATAAATCGGGAAAAATCAAATACCGACCTCTGGAGGTCGGAATTTTCCCCGGAAAAATGGTATTACAATAAAAACTGGCCTCTTGATGTCGGTAATAAATAAATCAATAAATAAAAATATTTTATTTTTTCTCAATTAAATATAAAAAACAAATTTGAGAAATATTTTGAATTAATTTTATTTAAATCGTCTTCCGGAGGACGATTTTGTGTAAAATAAAAAACAAAAAAAATTATAATACCGACTTCCGGAAGTCGGTAAAATTAAATAGTATGTAATTAAATTAATTTTCATTAAAATATTTATATAGTGACTTCCAAAAATTAATAAATTAATATTTTCAATTAACTTTAAATAAATCGTCCTCCGGATGACAATTTTATATAAGTTCAAAAATAAATTAATATAAAATACCGACTTCCTTATGTCAGTTTTATTTAATTAACACGACTATTTTTTTATTTATCTTTCAATTTAATGTGATACCGACCTCATAAGGTTGGTATTTTTTATTCAATCTAATTACTTTTAATAAAAGCGACATCCGGAGGTCGATTTGCTCAAAATATTCCTATTAATCATAATTTTGCTATTGTGAATAATACTAAATTATCATTTTATGAAATAGACAATAGAACATCGTAAAGTACTATACAAAGCAAGTTCTATCAAGATTTTTACGTTCAATCTTGAATGGATGTCTAGTGTAGTGATCATACCGTAGGCAATGACATGTAAATGATAATTCATCGGAGTATGAAATATATGTTGATTATATACTCGTCGAGTAGTTTAACAAATCAAGTCTTATATATTAATGTTTCAGATATGAAATATATTATCAATTAAAGAAATACTGATGATCAATTTAAGGAGATTTATATATTACATTTGCTATTGATAAACTTTTGTTGATCGATAAAATTAAATTTATATAATTAAGAGGTGTATATACATATATATATTGTTGACACCCAATTTTGACCGACTTATTCGATTAAATACATATTTTTAAAATATATTACGAGTTTTAAAATCTTAATCGATTTTGTCTAAAATTATATATTATAGTATCGCTAATTTACAAAATTATCAATTATTATTATTAAATTATTTTTATTATTATTAAATTATTATATTTATCGATAGTTAAACTCAAAATAACTACTTTATTTAAATGTTTTTAAATTTATGTGTGTTTAATTTATATGAAAATACTTTAATATATGTAGTATTTTATTAATTGAATAACATTTTCTTAATCTCCCCTTAAATGATTTAAATCATAACCTTTTTTGTTCAATTTGTTTAATTCATAGCCCACTTCCTATCCAATTCTATTTCATATTCAATTTCATGTCAAATATGGCCATTTGCTTATTTCAATTATAGCCTATGTGATTCAATTTAATTCTCAAAAGCCCCATCCTTTAATCTCAGCCATTCGTTCATCCAAATCAACTACAAGATCAATAGATCTTGATCGTCCATATCATTCAAACCAAAGGCTGAGATCAAATCTTCACTCTTATCTATTTTAAACCAAAAGAACCAAAACCCTAAGCCCTCCTTCTTCTTCATCTTCCTCTCATCTCCTCCTCCCCTATCTCTGCCTGTCCTCTATTCTCCTAGCAGCTCAGGCGAACGGCGCCGTCCAGCGAGCAGCCGCGAAAACCAGCCGGCAACCGGTCGCCGCCTCCGATCCGTTCTTCTCGCCAGCAAGCGAAGGCCGCGCCGGCCAGAAGCAGCGCGAGGACCAGCTCCGACCGGCGAGCCTCTTTCTCTCTTCTCCTCCGCTCCAGTGAGGACGACAACAACAAACAGCAGCTCCAGCTGCTCTGACCAGCGAGCGGCGAGCAGCCAACGCCGGCGAAGGCAAGGTAATCACCGGCGAACCCCATCAAAGACGACAACAACAACAGCGAGACCCTCGCATCTCCATTCCTCTCCTCTTTGGCGAAGTTCTAGTAATCCAGGTATTTGATTAATCATCATACATACATAACAGTACTTATAATAAAGCTAAAGTGAAGTTTACCTGGACTTTTACATGGCCCAACAATTTCTCAAACTCGTCTGTAAATAACTCTAATAATAGAACTCTAAAACTATTCAAATTTATTTAAGCTCTAGTTATATGAGACTGGCAAAACTAGATAATCAAACTTGGGATGGAAGGAGAAACAATGTCCGTGAATGTAGATTTATTAGGAGTCTAGACTCTCTAGAGAAAAATTAACTCTTGACTCACTTGCGCCTTTATCTCAATATGAAACTGACACTCTGAAACAATAGAGTTCATTCCAACAATATTTGTATGGAAACAAGAAGACATACTGATTCCCAAGTAATTTGTGACATTCATCAGTCATCTTACCCTAGAGTCAGTTGTATGGAAGTAAGTGAGCACTCTTCTGCATTTATTTTATGTGAAGACCGTCTTTGTTTGAAAGATATACAAACACACCACTGGATAAAACAAACAAGAAACCTCAGAATTAACAAGTGGAGCTCAGGTATAAATAGCCATGTCCTATTGGAGAACCATTTAAGTCAACAAGGCAGAAGCAAATACATTCAGTCACTCCTGCCAATGTTATGTATGCACATATGAAAATAGAAAGGCTGCATGAAGTAGTAGCATCAAGTCAAACCATTTTACCTTTGAAGTATGGAAACCACTAACATGCGCACATAGGTAAGGACTCAACTTCTGACCTCCTCGAGCGCACAACATTCAGAAACTAATTTCAGCATGCTCCCATAAAAAAAGACCTTTAATCAATAAAACAGTATTAGTTATCTATAATGTGTTTAAATTTCTAAAGTTCAAGTACAATTGTTTTCTATAATGTGTTTGTGTCCATCTAGTATTGATACTTAGCTTTGATTTTGTGATAATTTGTTTGTGTCCATTGAGGGTTGGCTTAGCTTTAAATTAGGTGATAATGTATTTGTTTAGCATAAGTACCAACACTACTTGATCCTATTGATGACAAAATTGATTTTCTTGCAAAATCAATTTGTGTCCATCTAGTGTTGACACTTAGATTTAAATTTAGAAATAATATTTGTTAAGCATAAGTACCAACACTAGTTGATCCTATTGATGACAAAATTGAATTTTCTTGCAAGATCGATTTGTGTCCATCTAGTGTTGATACTAAGCTTTAATTTAGAATAATGTGTTTGTCAGGCATAAGTACCAACACTAGTTGATCCTATTGATGACAAAATTGATTTTCTTGCAAGATTGATTTGTGTCCATCTAGTATTGATATTAAGCTTTAATTTCGGAATAATGTGTTTGTTAAACAAAAGTACCCAACACTAGTTGATCCTATTGATGACATAATTGATTTTCTTGCAAGATCAATTTGTGTCCATCTAGTGTTGACACTTGGCTTTAAATTTAGAAATGATATATTTGTTAAGCATAAGTACCAACACTAGTTGATCCTAGTTGATCCTATTGATGACAAAATTGATTTTCTTGCAAGATCGATTTGTGTCGATCTAGTGTTGATACTAAGCTTTAATTTAGGAATACTGTGTTTGATAAGCATAAGTACCATCACTAGTTGATCCTATTAGTTGTTGGAATTAATTCAAAAGTAGTTATAGTTAATGTTGTTTAGTTGTTGAAATAATTTCAAATAAAGTTTAATTAACCTCTAGCTAGTCTGACTCATTATTTAAAATGACGTGGTTTAGTTGGTGGATTTAGTTGTTGGAATTAAGTCAAAACTAGTTAGAGTTGAAAAGTTGTTTATTTGTTGAAATAAATTCAAATAAATAATGTGGTTTAGTTGGTGGATTTAGTTGTTGGAATTAAGTCAAAACTAGTTAGAGTTAATATTGTTTAGTTGTTTAAATAAGTTCAAATAAACAATGTGGTTTAGTTGGTGGAATTAATTCAAAACTAGTTAGAATTAAAAAGTTGTTTAAATAACTTCAAATAAATTATAATGTCGTTTAGTTGGTGGATTTAGTTGTTGGAATTAAGTCAAAACTAGTTAGAGTTAAAATTGTTTAGTTGTTGAAATAAGTTCAAATAAATAATGTGGTTTAGTTGGTGGAATTAATTCAAAACTAGTTAGAGTTAATGGTGTTTGGTTGTTTAAATAAGCTCAAATAAATAATGTGGTTTAGTTGGTAGATTTAGTTGTTGGAATTAAGTCAAAACTAGTTAGAGTTAAAGTTGTTTAAATAAGTTCAAATAAATAATTTGGTTTAGTCGGTGGAATTAATTCAAAACTAGTTCGAGTTAATATTGTTTAGTTGTTTAAATAAGTTCAAATAAACAATGTGGTTTAGTTGGTGGATTTAAGTGAAAACTAGTTAGAGTTAAAAAGTTGTTTAGTTGTTTAAATAAGTTCAAATAAATAATGTGGTTTAGTTGTTGGAATTAAGTCAAAACTAGTTAGAGTTAAAGTTGTTTAGTTGTTGAAATAAGTTCAAATAAATAATGTGATTTAGTTGGTGGAATTAATTCAAAACTAGTTAGAGTTAATGTTGTTTGGTTGTTTAAATAAGTTCAAATAAATAATGTGATTTAGTTGGTAGATTTAGTTGTTGGAATTAAGTCAAAACTAGTTAGAGTTAAAGTTGTTTAGTTGTTTGATCGTATTTTAGTTTATTTTGAAGTTGGATGAAGTTTATTTTGAAAAATATTGTGTTGGCAACTCTTTGGGCTGTTTTGGTAGAAATATGCAGGTGGACAACTAAAATTGCAGCAATTTGCTTCGAGTTTTGTAGCAGAAAACAGACCTCTGGAGGTCAGAATCTCATCGGAATATAAAATATAAATAAAATAAAAAATAAACAATACCGACCTCCATGACCAATTTGAAGGACAATTATGGTGTATTGAATAGTATTCTCATCAAGTTTGGATAGATTGTATCATTTTGTGTGTCACATATGACCAATTTGAAGGGCAAACCTTTAAGAAAGGTAGGGGAAAATAAATAATTAAAAATGTATTATAAATGATAAAGTATGATTAATAGATAATAAACAAAGATAAAATGAGAAAAATAAATAAGGTACTGTAAATGATAAAATATGATTAATAGATGATAAACAAAGATAAAATAAGAAGAACAATTGCTTAAGTTTGTACAAAGTATAAGTGAAAATTTCGGAGGCCACACAAAAAAGTTCCGTTAGCGGGAATTGAACCCGAGTCTCTTGGGTAAAAGCCAGATATCCTAACCGCTGGACGATAACGGATGTTGTGTACCTTGTTCTATTTAAAACAATTTAACACAAAATTACGAACTATCGTTCAATTTTGTTTTTTCCCGTGTCCCATGCGACCATCTCCAACCCACCTCTATTTTACTATTCATTCTCAATATTTAGAGAGTAAAAATAGAGAATGGGTACTCCAACCCCTCTTTATTTTAGCCTCTATTCTTCATTTTTAGAGAGGTGAATAGTAGTTTTATTATTTTATTATTATTTCTATTATTTTGTAATTAACATTATTTACATATAATGTCATTACTTAAATATCTTATATTTGATTTTTTTAAAATGTAATATAATATTTTAAAAATATATTATTTAACATATACTATATTCATTCCGAATTAACAGTATTTCAATATTTTTTAATTTTCCTCACTAATATAATTTGATTTTATTATTAATTTTCACTATAAAGAATGTACAATTAAAATGATAAGATGAAAATTCTAATTTAAAAATACAATACATAACATAATAATTTAAATACAAGATAAAAGTCCAATGCATAAGATGATAATTTAAATGCAATATAACAATACAATACATAAGATAATAATTTAAATACAAAATAACAATACAATAAATAATATAATAACTTATTTATCACAACAATATTTAGTAATCCAGTGGGTCATTTTCAGATTTAGCAATATTCTGTAAAAAATAATAATGTATGATCCAGAAAATTGTTGTAATTGCGGTTGTGCATATTGATTTATTTTTTCAATTATTCATAGTTCTTGTTGCATGTAATCACGAACATTTGAATCACTAATAGCCTCTAAATTTTTCCTTAAAATTTTATTTTCTCCTATAAATTCCTTGAGTTTGATATATCCATCTAGCCTTTCACCGTCTCGTTGTTTGGATGTAGCCGACTCTAATTGCACCAACAAAAAATGATGGTAGATGAAAATCTCTTATTTGAACAATTTTTATTTAGACGTAAAAAATTAAGGATAAAAATGTTAATTTTGAACTCAATAATGCATTATCAGGGCATTTTTGGGAGTAACATAATAATCTTGAAAGTTGAGTATTTATGTAACGTTTAAGTAATTGTATTTCACTAGTGATTTCACTTTTATTTGATATATGCATTAATTTGCTTATTATATAATATTTGATTGCAATTTATGTTATTTAGAAATTTAGAATAAAATATACTTTTATCTTAAAAATAAATTTGAAAATATAAAATATTATATCACATGAAAATTATATAAAATGATTATTTGGGAAAAGAAAAAGCAATAATTTCTGTTATGAAATAAGAAAATAAGAATGAAATAAAAATAATAATATAATATTGAAGAAAGAGAATAAAATTCTATTTTAGAGAATAAAATAGAAAATCGAGTTGAAGTTGATTTGCTAACTAAAAGAAAATTGAGTTAAAGTTGATTTTCTGAAAAATAAAAAATTATATATTTGGAAACTAAAATAGAAAATATGGTTGGAGTCTTGGAGATGTATAAAATACGATGAAACTGAAAGTAGTAGGTGATTTAATTTACAGCCCATGAAACGTGGAGCCCACCCAATTCATACTTCATAGCCCTAACGGCGGTAGAACAGAAAATTTTCAATTTACAATAAAGCTGGACTCCACTTGGTACAGTTCAAGCTTAATCTAGGAACCTTACGTTTTCAGTTTATTTTTTTTCAACAAAGGGAGGAGAAAGACGAAGATCAAGCTAGGTAAGGCTTTGAATATCTTATATGTATTAGCAAAGATTATTGCGTATAAACTCATGCGGTGTTTAGGTTTGAATGTAAAAAAGAGAGAATTTACAGATTCAAGTTTCTTTTTTTGTGTGTGTGCAATTCTTCGGGATCAGTTTTTTGTTTTATTGGTAATTCCTGTGTTGACTTTTGCAGGCAATCTTGAATTCAGAATTTCCCCCATCTAAAGATTCATCTAAAGATGGTAGGTTTAGCGACAATCGCCTTCTGAGCTGTAGGGTTAGGGTTAGGGTTTTGAGTTCTTATGAAGCTCTAATTTTTATTTTTCTTCTGGCTCAGCTTCCCCTCTCTTTGCTCAAGACTGCACAGGGGCATCCCATGGTAAGCTTTTGAATTCATGTGGAAGAGGGGTAGTGTCTCCTCTTTTTTTTTCTCTCTCTTCCTAGTTTATTGTTTAGTCTGATCTTAACTCTTTTTGGTGTGGTAATGCAGTTAGATCAATTAGGTTTTCCCAAGTGCTGCATGTTTTGAATGAACCCGAACTTATTAATAACATACAAAAACAACAAACCATGTGAATAAAGTAGTTATAGGAATACAGGAGTGTAATTCTCCTGTTGTAGCTGTTTGGGAAATTGGAGGGAGAATAACAAATAATGATTTCATGTTTTGTCCTGTTATTAGTCGAGGCTTTTGGCTAACATTCTTAAAGGCAACAGATTTTTTGTTGGTATAGTTTATCAGTTTCTGCATATTTATATGGGAAAAGGCTCAAAAATGCCCTTAGCGTATTAGAAATGGTTCAAAAATGCCCTCCTTCCACCTATTGGTTTAAAAATGCCCTTAACGTTTGTTTAGGTTCAAAAATACCCAAGTTAACAGAAATATGACGTGGAATTTAACAAAACAAATGGTCAATTTTCATTGGTCCACATCATTGTTTTTTCAAATAAAAAGACGCACCAAATTAGCTAAACCCAATCCGTTTTTGATTAGTCTTTGCATCTTTTACCTGTTCCTCGAGGGATTGTGTTTTGTTTTTCGAAATTGGGGAATTAGAATTTGAATAGTGTCGGAACAGAGAGTGAAAGAATGAGTGAGGCGGAAATTAGGTGGATGAAGCAAAAAATGATTTTGGTGCTTTGGCAAAGAGAGGGGAAGACTATTTCTTGATTAAGCCTGTTTATTAGAGGATTTCATTGACCTCTTTTTCAGTTTTTGTAGTAACTTTATCACAGATGCTTTAGTAAATCTGTTAATTGCCTGTGATATAGCTACAACATCAGTTTTCTTGTATGAATTTGCTAAATTTTGGCTTCTCTTGAATAGATTTTTGATGGGCATAATGCTATATCGACTGCTATTTTCGCTAAAGAAAATCTATTAAACAATGTTGACTCTTATTCTTCAAAGAATTAGTAGGGAAGAGTGGCTTCAAGCACTTCCACGAGCATAGTTGTGGATTTTGTGAAAACTGATAGAATAGAGTTTCAGCAAAAAGGCATGCTGCAAGACTTCTAGCTTTAATATTTTTCGCCAGTGAAACGGGTTTGGGTTTGGATTTGGGTAGGGCTTTTTATTTGACGTGGACCAATGAAAATTGACCATTTGTTTTGTTAAATTCCATGTCATATTTCTGTTAACTGGAGGGCATTTTTGAACCTAAACATAACGTTAAGGGATTTTTTAAACCAAAAGATGGAAGGAGGGCATTTTTGAACAATTTCTAATACATTAAGGGCATTTTTGAGCCTTTTCCCTATTTATATTGTATCTCCAAAATATGCCACAAGTCCTTGGATCCCAGAGATTCGAGGGATTTTGAGAATTCGTATGAGATTATTGTATTTGTTCAATTATCTCAATCTGGAAACTTTTGTTTTCTAATACAGTTGGTGGAGCTAAAAAATGGAGAAACTTATAATGGTCATTTGGTGAATTGTGATACTTGGATGAATATCCATCTTCGTGAAGTTATCTGTACGTCAAAGGTAATTCATTGTTTTTTAATATATTATTGCTAGGTTTTCAAATGTATTGGTGCAAGACCACCTGATTTTGAAAAATTAATGCAGGATGGAGATAGATTTTGGAGAATGCCTGAGTGTTATATTCGTGGCAATACCATAAAGTATCTTAGAGTTCCTGATGAGGTTAGTTTATTTTCTTAATTACTATGATTAATAATGCTTTCGTGTAGTATTATTCGTTTTTCACTTGCAACATAGTGTGTATGGCACTTTTGGACTTTGTACTAAGGGAACAGAAGATGGGTGCCTATTTTGTAGTAGTTATTTGTATTATTAAATGGTTGCTTTGCAGGGGTGACTAAAATTTGTAAACTAGTTCTGGAATGGCAGTTTCTACTTGAGTAACTAGGACTAAACTACTTGCGTTAGTGCTATCACTAACATGACAATGAGTTTGAAAAATCTTTAGTTTTCATATAGAGTACACGTTAATATACACAATAATATTTTTTTACACACCTAATGTGCAGGCCTGAATTCTTTTTCCCGTGCCAAGCACACAACTTATTTTCTGATAATGGGTGGGTTGAGAATTGCACCATGTTGAGATGTGAAATGTGTGATCATTTGATGTAAAAGCTTAAGTTGTTAGGGAGAACACATTGTAATTTACTTAATAACATCTTGTACAGAACACTGAGGACGGCCCATTTACACCTTTATCGTGGTGCATTCTAGGGGCTTGGTTTGATGTAAGTAGGTGGAATCAAGATACTAGCTAATCTTGGTGTGACCAGACTCATGGATGTATTTGTCTGGTTATTCACTCAATGGGGCTTTTAGGGGTGGGTTTCAGTTGTGTTGTTGTAGGCTGAAGTTATGTTGCTAGCTAATCTGTGGTGTCTGGGTCTATGTGGCTAAACTTACCTTGACATACTTGGATTCAGAGCTGGAAAACATAGAGAACCGGGTAGAAAAGTTAAAAGAGGTATCAGCAGTAACACATGTCCATTCGCCTTCCACACATTCATAGTTGATTCAGGAATGACCTTTGAGATTTGGAGTTTATCCTTTTGTTGATCTTTTAGGAGTGCCAGGAACCATCTTTTCCCAGTGTTTGTTTCCTCTGTTAGATGCTTTTCTTTTTGTTTGTGTGGGCTTTCAATACTAGCTAGGAAGGGAGATGATGTTTGAGTACAACTGTTATCCTAATTTTCTGTACTTCTCCTTTGTTTGGACACATGGGGGGTGGGGGGTTTGAAAAGGAGAGGTAGGTGAGAAGAGTTTTCATGGGCAGCTCACATTTTCTTTTAAAAAGTCACAACGTTAACAGATAGAAGTAGCTATAAAATGAAAACCCTATATCCTTTCAGATGTAAAAGACAGATTTTACACTTTCACTTCTACAAAAATGGAAAAGAATGCAGATTGCCTTTTCTTTTGTACATGGAATAACTTTAGTATTGCAACATTATTTTACTGAGAGGCTAGGCTTTGTAGATATTCTTGATGATATATATATTTTAAAATATGGACATACCTACTTCTGTTTACTGGTTTGAATAGTTCATTTTTATCACTGGGGTTGGAGACCCAGTTTGCAGTAGTTTATAAATTCTGGAAGCTTTGTCTGCCCTTGGCTCTTCATTTGACCAAGTTAATAATCCCTCTTAGTGCTGTTTGGGTAACTATGCTATTTGTGTAATTTTCCAGGTGATTGATAAAGTTCAAGAAGAAACAAAAAGCCGTGGAGGTACTACTTTGGACTATTAATTATCAGGAATACTTATAACCACTTCTATTTTAGCTATTGGATCAGTGTGGGGTTTGTTGATTTTACAAATACTGCCCTACTAGCCTAGAATCAGTGTCTGAACATTCAGCTTAATTAGTATATTTTAAAATCCTTTTGCAGATAGAAAACCACCTGGTGTCGGTGGACGAGGAAGGGGAAGAGGAGGTAGGGATGAAGGTGCTGCTGGAAGACAGGTGAAAGGCATTGGGCGTGGAATGGAAGATGCAGGTGCCAAAGGCCGGGGCAAAGGAGGACCTGGTGCCAAGTCTGGTGGAAAAGGTATGAAGTGTTCAATATGCAATTTTATTCTCAATTCTGCTAAAGCTTATGTTATCCCCGAGTCTCAATCCGCGGCACTGCATTTCCATGTGAGATATCTTATTCATTCATATATCTATCTAGCAATACATTCATGTTCAATGCTTGAATTTAGTCTCCATACAGCAAGTCTCTATGTTGTAACAGTCCTCAAGTATATTTGTGAATGCAATAACTATATAGCCATTTGCTAATCAGCTGATTTTGGATGGTATTTATTGTACAGGTGGTGGCCGTGGACGTGGCTAGTCGTCGTCATTTAGAGACAAAGAAGCCAGATGACAAGCTATAGATATATTGTATCTAATTTTGTTTGTACTTTCAAATTATAAAGCAACTTACCGGAGAAATCCATGAATTACTGAAAGTGAAGAAGTTCATCAAAATTTAATCGAAACATATAAGTGAATGAAATAACTCGATGGAAGTTTGATTTTCCCAGAATGTATCCTAATTTTTGGCCTAATTCTTCTTTTGATGATCGATTCAACCCAAAAATTAGGATACATTCTGGGAAAATCAAACTTCCATCGAAGAGAAGCAAATGAAAGGCTTTCATAAAAATTCTCGTAGAATTGAGAATGAAGTTTTCATTCAACGTTCCCTTCTTTTTCTGATATTTTTCTATTTTTATAATGGATTAAGAACTACGAGATCACCCCTTTCATTCTGGGGTGACGGAGGGTTCATACCATTCGAGCTGTTTTTTTCTCGACTCGAAATCGAAATGGGACAAAAACTCGTTAATTTGATTAATTTGAAGAGTTGTTTAATTTTCACTTGAAGTGGTCCGTGAAGGTTAAATAAAACTTGTGTTAAGCAAGCAGAGTAGTCAAGCCAAAAAAGCAAGAAGCGGTTTTCGCCTTTTGTAACAAATAGACCCACGATATGGACTAATATATGTTCTTACCCGCAAGCATAAGTAAGATCTATTCATAGTTGGTCAGTCCCCCACGGCAGGGCTAGAGAGTCTTGACCAATTTGAAAGATCATTTAATGTAGTTGAAATAACTGAATTTGGGGCTGTTCGATCAAGTAAAGGAAACTGAATGGAATTCATAACTGTCTCGGTTCATCCGACACGTACACGTCATGGGCATCCCGCCTTTCTATGTTCTATAGACTTGTATGTAACTATTGAGAGTGAAGATATTCTACATAATGTGAATATTCCACCCAAAAGTTTACTCTATCCGAGAGTTATCAGTATTTATCAAATGTGTTCCTATCTAATGGAACGCTATTGGATCAAATGCCAAAGACAGCTACTATTACTCTTTTTCAGCTTGAGAACCAATGAAAGTTGTGAAAAGAAAGAATGGCCTAGAGGGTTTATATGGATAGCAGTTGAGGACGATGTGGAATAAAAATATAATGAAATAACCTTTCCTATTCTTTCCCCGGACCCTGCTACTAAGAAGGATGTTCACTTCTTAAAATATCCTATATACGTAGGCGGGAACAGGGGAAGGGGTCAGATTTATCCCGACGGCAACAAGAGATGTAGGAATCAGAATCTCAATCGACTGGCATCGCCCTTCACTCCAAAATTCCTCAAAGAAAGCAAGCAGCAAGTCAGTCTGCGCATAGCATACTCTCTCAGGAACTCTGAATAGTTGTTTGAACAACGAGTTACATTTACGTACCATTAGTGCCAATATTGGCATGTTGGGAACAATGAAAGAAATAACTGATTAGTCTTTCTTTCAAATGGTATTTATCCAACGTCGTAAAACTGTCACCTTTCAAGAGTAGAAGGAAGCGGAATAAGCGCTCTTAAAAGGATCTCATCGAAAACTTACAGCAGCTTGCCAAACAAAGGCTAAGAGAAAAAAGAATAGAGGTATGACTGGCATAATATGTAAGAGTGCGTGTTTTGAAAATATTTGGCCTCTCCGTATGTGTGTTATTTTAAATGAAAACTGTGCTAGCTTTCTTTTACCCAATCCGAGAAGCTGAGTCTCTTGTTAAAGACGCCTTTCACTTTATACTTAGAATGTTAAATAACACGAGTGAATATTTCTGTACTTGAGATTAGAGAGGCAAACATTTGGATTTAACTATTATTTTCCAAAAGTTGTGATTATTGCTTCTTTATTTTTAGGTTTCAAGTATGCCAAAATTTGGACGAGTCCTCATTGAAAATATGACATTTTCTTGGAAAAATTACGTAATTAGACATACTTCATTATCATATAAGTATATTATTATTACTATACTTTCAAAATATTACGTATTTTGCCATTAATTAAGAGTTTATTATTATTACCTATATTTTCAAAATATTACGTATCTTATTACTAATTAAGAGTGTCCTACGTATTTTATGCTTAGATGCATGTATTTTTGCTATAGGGTGAGAGGCAAGTGAGATTGGTGAGGGAGGCCAGCAATATTCGATACAAGCAATCACACTAGATACATGTATTCGTATGTATTTAGTTGGATCTAGCAAGATTTGCTAGGTATCTAGATACATATACGAAGCTAGTATCTTTTTTTGTATTTCCTTCTATAATTTCTATTTTGTTTGAGGTTTGACGAAAGAAAACTTATCCAATAATTGAAGCCACTTCAAGGCAATCACGAAATCTTTAGTATAAAGACAAACTGATTACCTGATGCAGACAAAGAAGTAAAAATGTTGCAATATAAAAATATCATTTTGTGTTGGACATATTTCTTTCCTCATCATCAGCCGTTAGTGTAGTTGATGGCTGGCATCAAAGTAGATATGGAGCAACAACAACATGTGATAGTTGAATCTCAAGAAATAGAGAAGAAGAAGAAGAAGAATTAAAGCCTCAGAAGACGAAGCGTGTTGCTTCCCTTGATATTTTCAGAGGCCTCACTGTTGCAGTAAGTTTGACCATCTGTATCTCATAGATTCATGTTGCAGTAAGGACGTGAAGATTTAACGAGAAGAGTATTCATGTTGTAACATGATTGATTTTGTATTGTTAAATTAGGTCTTAGGCCTAACTCACACCCCAAAAGCTAGCTCAAAGGAAGGAGGATTGCCCAAGCCTTATAAGGAGTCCACCCATCTCATTAACCATCAATGTGGGACTTTTGTCATTCTTTAACACCCCACCTCACGCACAATGCTTAGCATCTGGTGCGTGGGCAATTTTGATTTTGGGGGCCCCAACATCGGGTGAGACGGGCCCTGCTCTGATACCATGTAAACTTTACTGTTGCTTAATAGAATCCATGGAAGCTAAACCTCCATGGATGTGATTGTAAGCTTGAACTCGAGTTAAGAGGAGAAGAGAGAGAGAATTTTATTATTAGTAATAGTTGATTACAAATGAGAAGAAGCACAATCTTATATAGATCACACAATGCACACCATGTGTACACTCTAACAAACTTTCATACTAACTAACTAATGCCAGCTCATAGTTAGTTACATAACAAGATTCTAACTAACTTCTTCTAGAACTTTCAATATGTATTCTCTTTATCAATTTTAAAGAAGAGATTGATTTATGTATCCTATTTGTCCTGTCCCCTAATGAAACATGGCAAATTTTTGAGTTTATCTTCCTGAATGAATTTAAGCCATTGTCTTTATTTAACTACCTCATGTAATCTTAAGAATGATCTCCTTAGTCTCGTGATTTGCTTGGACTAGATTATTGGAACCTGCTTAGTGCATGGGATGTACACTAATTCAGACATCGAATTTGTAGCTGATGGTCTTGGTTGATGATGCGGGAGGAGAATGGCCTATGATCGGGCATGCACCATGGAACGGTTGCAATCTTGCAGATTTTGTGATGCCATTCTTTCTGTTTATTGTGGGAATGGCCATAGCACTTGCTCTGAAGGTTATCTTTGCATTCTTTTCTCTTCTTCCCATTATCAAGAAGATAAAGTAAGGTAATTGGTCCTACTCATTGGTGCTTAACTACTTATTGTGTAGAGAATACCAAAAAGCTAGTGGCCATCAAAAAGGTGATTCTAAGGACACTCAAACTTCTATTTTGGGGCCTCCTTTTACAAGGTCAGTTATCTTTCTTTCCTTCCTTTTATTTTATTCTTCCCTTCAATTTTCCATAATTCATGCAAGATCCATTCTATTCTTATAGAATATATCATAGGAAATCGAGGCGAAGTGTTGGACTTACAGTGTCTACAAGCTTCTGAAATAAAGAAGTAGCCTTTTCCCCCTTTCTCTGGTGAGGTTTCACAGTTCTTTAATGCTATTGACTGAATGCATAATCTGCTGCAAACCTGAAAAAGTAATTTAGGTTGTCTTCAGCGGAGAACATTCATAGTAATTAGTCAATGATGTGCTTTAGAAGTTGATGATTTGTAGGACTTAAACATATATCGGATCTCCTAAAGTAGTCACACGTACTCACCTTAGGGGGTTATTGCTTTATTAGCCCTCTCTCTGTGATTCTGCCAACCTTTGCGATTGCAATAAGTTGTAACTACTTTTTAGCTCTGATGAATCTACAGATCCTTTCTCCTTACTAATGGACAACCTATCCCAGAACGAATGATCAGTAATGACATCTACTGATTAGCTTTCCTTTAGGAAACATAATTATGTTTGGCTTCAGATAGAAACTTTCAACTAATTGGGAATCCATTTGTAAAACCTGGTCTTGCATCTCATCTTTCCTCTTCCCAAAATCATTAGAAGCCTAAACTCATCCTTTGAATTGTGAAGGGGGATATTTCCATGATCTTGACAAGCTAAAATATAGTGTTGACATGAATGGATAAGGTTGTGTGGCATCCTCCAGGTAATAGTTTCTGATCCCACCCCCTTTTCTGTCTCTCTTTTGAATGCTAATATCTTGTGTTGGTGATAATTCTTCTGCTTCTTATCTTTGTAGAGAATTGGTCTCGCTTACTTGGTAGTGGCCATAATAGAAATAACAACAAGACAAGCCCAATCCAAAGGACTACCAACGGGATGGTTCTCCATTTTCAAGTTATACAGCTGGCAATGGTGAGTATTATTTTGGTGTTTCCAAAGTGGTGATAGCTTTAAGAATCTCCAAGTTAGTACTGAACATTTCTTCATGATTTCAGGGTTATTGGAGCATGTGTTTTAGTAGTTTACTTGGCCACATTATACGAAACATATGTTCCTGATTGGAATTTTGTTGTCCAGAATTCGGACAGTGTTGATTTTGGGAAGACTTTAACCGTGAGTTTCACTTGTCCATGTTCCAAATTTACCTTTAATATTTCTATATTTAAAGTCAAAAGATTTTACTTTTGGTATTAGGTAACTTGCAATGTGAGAGGAAATATTGATCCTCCTTGCAATGCAGTGGGTTATATTGACAGACAGATACTTGGAATCAATCACATGTATCCACCTCCGGCTTGAAAGAGATCTAAGGTGATTGGTTCTTCACAAAATTATATCTTCCCTCTATTGTTGTTCTTTGTGATTTGCCATCTCCATTATCACTGGATTAAGTTTATCTGTAACACCTTTGATGGATCTTTATTCTACAGGCTTGCACTAAAAATTCTCCATATGAGGGACCTTTCAAGGATGATGCTCCATCATGGTGTTGGGCTCTTTTTGAACCTGAAGGAATTCTGAGGTAGGATTCGTATCATCAATTCTCTCTTTTCGTTCAAGTCTTGTGTGCTCGTATCATCAATAGAATCTTTATCTCCGGATTTCTAGTTGCTTGATTAATAAAAGCTTTTAAAGTCTAAGACCTTTTATGCTACTTACCAATGTTCAATTTTTCCTGTCTAGTAAATTCTTCTACTTATGACTACAACTCAATTTATGCTATTCTCTCTATGGTCCTTGGAGTTCATTTTGGGCATGTTCTTATTCATATAAAGGTTAAGTCAAAATCTTCTAGACTTGACTGTCTCACCAAATTAAAGCAAAGTTACTGATATTCCAATTTTTGTAACTCCAGGATCACTCGTCCAGACTTTTGCATTGGATTGGCATGGGCATAGCTCTTTTAGTTTTAGGAATTATTCTCCACTTCACAAATGGTAAAATTCGCAGTTTATGAAATGCACTCGAAAGCTGGATATATCTTCTTTTCTCTTCATATTTTTCCTTTGATGGTGCTGAGTGCAGGTATTCCTTTAAATAAGCAATTATACACTTTCAGCTATGTCTGTGTAACCTCAGGAGCAGCCGCGTTAGTGTTCTCTGCTTTCTACATTCTGGTACAGTAGTCTTGTCCAAAAATCTGGTTACTTTATTATATGTTCCTTGCTACAAATTGAACTGATCAACTTGGTACATTAGATTTGGTAGTTCTAGACTTTTACGATTAAATCACACTTCTCTCTGAAATGCAAGGCCATTCATTAGAAACAAAAATCTCAAGGTTCAAGTTGATGGAAAATGTTCCAAGTTTTATGTTTTTATCAATCAGTACCAGATGCTATAGAGCAGGAGAATGTGTAGCTAGGATTTTGCAGACGGAGTATTTTTAACAAGAAAAGTTTAGAGTGATATTCTGATGTGTCATCACCGTAGCAAGATTCACAAACTTCTAATCCTGATCCTTTCCTTTTGGTCATTTTGGAATGCAGGTTGACATTTTGAACTTGAAGTATATATTTCTTCCACTAGAATGGATTGGTATGAATGCGATGCTTGTTTATGTAATGGCTGCCACAGGAATATTTGTAGGTTTCATCAATGACTGGTATTACAAGGACCCTCATAACACACTGGTATTTCATTCATCTCTTTCATTACTTCCTCACTTTGATATGCTGCAGTCCATTGTATAGAAATAGTCAGAGGCGGATTCAGGATTTGAACATTATGGGCTTGAGTTTGAAATTCTACCACAACAAATAGGTTACTTGGTTCGAAATTTGTACTTATATGGTGAATTTCTTAGCACAAACAAAGTTACTTATGCAGTACATCTGCCTCTAGCCATCTGCTTGCTGCAGCCAGTTGTCACAACTTAAATAGGCCATACAACAATTGTTGCTTCTGGCTTTGCTTACAATCTTCGACAGATAGGATCGAAAATAAGAAGTGAACTCAGTTCAATGTTTTCTCCTGTATGAGTTCATAGTTGTGCAAGTAAACTGATTGAACTTACTCAACATTTGCAGATATATTGGATCAAAAAGCACATCTTCATTGGAGCGTGGCATTCAACAAGAGTGGGAACACTTCTTTATGTCATCTTTGCTGAGATATTGTTTTGGGCTATTGTTGCTGGCCTACTTCATCGATTAGGCGTATACTGGAAACTTTAGTTCTGATGAATTTTGCCTCTTTTGTTTGATTGTTATCTTAACTTAAGATATATCATTGTATGTACTTGAAACTAGAAAAAGCTTCAGCTAGACATGGATCTCAATTTGATTTCTCTCTGACTAAGAAGTTCAATACATCTAGCAGTCCAAATGAACAATACAGATAAAGCTATTCTTTTCATATTATCACTTCATATCAATTCGGGGTGGGGCACACAAAAAGTGCTCTGGAGCGCAAATGAAAGACGTAGATCCAATAGAAGAATTTGGGGTATAAGCTGTTTTAAATTTGATGTTTGGGGCATAATGTGCTAAAATTCAAAAAATTCTTGGACTTTGACTTATAGAGTTTGAAATAGATACCTTATGTAACGAAGTGGTAAGGCACTAGGTATCATGAGAGAATATTATTTAATCAATGGAAAAAGTTGAAATTTGAACAAAAAAAGTTGTTTTTCCTTTAAAAGTTTCGAACTTCTTTTCTTTTAGTTAACTAGATAATATTATTAGCAAATAAGCTTAAGTAACATTACAAAATAAGGGAATAGTACTATTCCCATTATATATTGTAGCATTGGTTGCTATGAAATTACTATTATGAGTCAAAAGTTCCCTTGCAAAGTAGTTCCTAGTATATCTGCTCAAGCTTTGCGAACATCAAAGCAACTTGCAAAACTCTTGTGCGATCAAATAATTGCTTCTTGGCCCTTTTCTTGGCTAAGAGGTCAGCTACTTTGTTCTGCTCTCTATAGGTATGCGAGAGTTTTGGATCTTCAAATAATTGCATCAATGATCTGCATTCAAGAATTATAGAACTACAAAATTCGTGATCATTGCCTGTGAAGATTTCCAAAGGCATCAAGTTATTATCTTTTGCAATCTAAGCCTCTACATAAGAGTTAATAATTTCGTTAGAGTATTAATACTACTTGAAATACCCTTCATGAAGCCTAGTATCCAATCACCTCTATTATGATGTATAAGTCCTTCAATACCCTCTGCACAATGTTAGAGTTTCACCTTTAAAAGTCATGTATTCCTCGTTTTTCTTCCTATCAATCCTCCCTTTTAGAGAGAGAAAGCAAAAGGCTACTCTTCAACCATGTTGGTTTATCAGGATATCCTCACCGGTAATCTTCTATCCTTCTTCAGTTTTCTAATTTTTTTTTTGTAGTTTCTGTCACTCTCTTTGCTATATTTTGTGTTAAAATTTTGATAGTAAGTTGTAATATTGAAGTTAAGAGTCGTTTTGTTTTAGCATTCTGTTTAGCGAATCTTTTTTGGATGATTGACGCTTGTTGATGATTCCACTTTTGTTTTACGATAATGGAATTTTGCACAGATTTCTGTTTATTTGATGTTTGATACAATAAGATCTGGTTGATTTGTGACTGATGTTACTGACTATGTGGTCTGCATAAGGGCCCTAGACTATCAAGGCGACACTGTCTCTTTTTTCTTTTTCATTGGGAATTAAGGAAACTTGATCTTAGATTTTAACACCGTCTTGTAGAGGATTTGATCTCAATGTTTTTGACCTTGCTTTATGATCTAATATTGTATATTAGAGCCATATATGAGTAATTTGGATCTGAAAAGTCTTGATATAGGTTGCTTCTAGTTTACCTAGACTTGTGCCTCATGTTATTTAGGAAATCCTAGTTTTATGTATCTGGATACTGCAAATTTATGTAACCAACACAAAAAGATGTATGTTTTGCAAGTCCCAAAAGTTAGGAGGTCTCAAGTTCAAAACCACTTGCCAGTAGGTTTGCCTTTTGGGTCGACCTCGCACTTGCCTAGTGCGGGTTAACCTGTGTGGTTTGCGAGCTATTGCATTATATATTTTGAACCTATAGTTTTAAAATTTAATGATTCAATGCTAAGAACTTAAAGATCAAAACGGACAAATTTATATCTTAGATGCATCTTTTCATAATAATACACCCATCCTTCTGAAATTGTGAATACACCTTTGAATGTGATGCACTTGAAACATTATAATATGAAGTCATTGTAAGTTGAGTAAACCTGGGAAGTGCATATGCAAAATTACCCAGGAATATGGTCATTTACCCATTAAATATCACTTTGATAAATAAGATATAAGTAAGTCAAACACATCTAAGCGAAAAATAGCAAGAAAAAAAAGTGCATAGATTTCAATTGGATACCCTTCTTCACCCGCCCTAAGCAAGATTAGTTCATGCATCTTCTGCGTAGTACTAACGCAAACTTGTCCCCGGGCTACAATATATTGTTCGGGAAGGTCCAAATATACCCTCATACTATGCGAAATTAAGCATATTTTCCCTCCGTTAATACTTCAAATCACTAATGCCCTTAGCGTCAAATACTTGGTCCAAAACATGTTGTGCAAGTCGGGCCATAAAATTCTCTCTTTAACCCCACACTCCTGCAGCCTTCGGAGATATAAAGTTAGTAATAGAGAAGTGACTACAACAACAACATACCTAGTGTAATTCCACAAGTCGAGTTTGAAGGTAGGATGTATGCACATCTTACCCGTACCTTTGTGGGGTAGAAAACTCTCGACTTAAAAAAGAAATTAAAGGGCTCTTTAGTTGCAGTTAGCACCGATGAGGATGTACCAATTTACAAACAATGACAAGGCATTTTGTTCTAATACAAAGCACTTAGATACAAGATCCAGTTTTGACAGAAGCTCAAGTGTTTTCTTCCAAGTTCAAACATTCCTATTATTACAAAGTAAAAACTATATATTTTATCAAAAGAGAAGTCACCAAAGCAATGAACATGCATCTTTTGAATTGACAATTGCTCCAACTATATATAATTCGTTGCTAAATTTGAAGTAAAGTTTGGCTCTGATTTTGTGCACCTCAAGTCAATCAGCTGAGTCTTTTAGGTTGAACACCAGAAGTATGGGCCTCCTCAATACGTCTGGTAAGCAATGATATTCCGTAATGTGAGGCACTTGAAGCAGTGTAATATGAAGTCGTCGTAAGTTGAGTAAACCTTGGAAGTGCATATCCTGTAATGCAAAATCTGGTCATTTACACATCGAAAATTACTTTCATAAATAAGATTAAAGCATGGGAAAAGATCTTTGATTATTGTCATTAAAGTACTTTCCAGTGAATGTAAAAATGAGTGGCTACTTTATTTTCCTTTAAATGGCACTTTCCCATGAATTATTCCTTCAAAATATTATAAAGAGCCTAATTTATTGATATACAAAATTCTAGTTTTGAAAAATAAAGTGAAGAAATACTTCTTTGGGACAAGTAGGGGGAGAGAGTCGGCTGGGCCTGCTTTTTCAATCAATCTCCGGGAGCTCGGTGCCGAGCACATCTAAGAGAAAAATAGAAAAAGAAGTGCATGGATTTCAATTGGATACCCTTCTTCACCCACCCTAAGCAAGATCAGTTCAGCAGGCCAATACACGTATCTGCTGCAGAGTACTAGCGTCAGCCCTATGAGCTAACTTGTCCCCTGGATACAATCTATTGTTCTGGAAAGGTCCAAATATACCCTCATACTATGAGAAATTGAGCATATTTTTCCTCCGTTTATACTTCAATTTACTTAAGCCCTTAGCATCAAATACTTGATCCAAATACGCCCTTATTCTGCTCAATTGCGCATAGTATTTGGACCAAGTATTTGACGGTAAGGGCATAAGTGAACTAAAGTACTAACTGTTAGCATGATTGGACAGATTCTAAATATCTGTACATATCTATGTTACAACTCTAAATATTTGTGTAATGATGATAGGAGATAGCATAGATTAATGTAGCATATTTTCAGAGATATTACAATTAGGAATAGCATATATTTAGGGATATATAGCAAATTTTTAGGCATGTAAATCAGAATTCTTTCTATTTAATGGAAGAACTCTCATTTGAGAGAACTCATTCAGCAAAATTGACATGGTATTAGAGCCTTTTTCAGTGCTTTGATT
>JAJOOO010007073.1:0-14393 GCA_029582685.1 Solanum piurae | reverse complement strand
TATTAATTTATCATTATACTAAATATAATTAATTTATATTAGTTGATCGCCTTACTATATCAATAAAATTTTAATAACATTTTTTTACTACTCTTGCAATTAATTTTATTTTTGAAAGTATTCATATTTGTTTGTATAATTCACAAGAAGTATTTTGAGGCGTGAACTTGAAAAATAACCTTCTTACTTATGTTTTTAAAGCACCGTAAAAAATTAATAGTGATCAATTAATATGAGACGAAGGGAGTATTTCACATACACAATACTTTTTTATATATTATATTATATTATATTATATATTACTATAAGTGACTTATGTGTATTATGAAAATTATAAAAAACATTACTATTGGGACCACAAAACAACTTTATATTGTGATTAAAATAATTTCAATAAATATATATTGTATTTCATTTAATTTATAGTTTATTTACTTTCTTTGGATATTTATATTCCATATAAACTATAACTCAATATATGTTTTTATAAAAAAATTATTATATCCGCGCAACGCGCGGGTACGTATACTAGTAGTCATAAAAGGAATTTACGCAATAATTACTATAATAGAATACTAGAAAAATTGATAAGTTTCTTGACATATAATCATTGATAAAAAATTAAATTATTATTTTCTTTTTCGAAAGTTTAAAAGTAACTTATTCAGTATTTGTGATTAATTATTTTCAATGATTAATAAAACATGTATATATCATGAACATTTTTCTATTATTATATGACATTATTTTATATCGACTCTATTTCAAATTACTTTTCTATTATCGTTTGACACAAATTTAAGAATGTAAAGACTATTTTGAATCTTTTGAATTTGAAAAAAAATATATGCAAAATATATTAACATGTCCTTTAGTCTTATGATATTTTACCTTTCATGTGAAATATTTTTAACTGATAAATTGTTAATATGAAAAATATATTAATATATCAATAAAACATAAAAATAATAAAGGACAAATATGTAACAATATTTCAACTAATTGATGTTTCATGAAATTAAATTAATCATAAATTCATATATAGTCGCGCAACGCGCGGATACGTATACTAGTTTCAATAATTAGAAAAAGGGATTTGATGTTTTTAAATAGACTAAAGAAAATTAGGTTTACATATATTAAAATTAATGGGGGTATTGTATCAACAAATTCTTAAATTATAAAGTAGAATCAATGATTCGATTTTGTCATGGTAACTGATTAAAATAATACTCCATTGTTATGGGAGGTGGCAACTGCAATAGTTGTCAGTAATTGTGTCCTGATGACAAATATATTTGGTGATAATAGCTAGACATGGTTTATCGTCGTAGCGATCATGCAATAATGGTGATTGATAATAAGAATATTGTGATTGTAACGTATTCTAGTAATGTTAGTAAACGGCGTTGGTTGTTGGTAATAGTAATGATATTGATATATAGCATAAATCATTTACTATGATTGTAACTATAATGGTGAAGGAAACGTGTTATACTAACGACAATGATAATTTTGAGAGTAGAAATGATTTGTCGTTATTTCTAATAGTGATAATTATATAATGATGAAATAGTTGATAGTAATCGTGACCAGAGTACTAATAATGAAGATCATTTTTTTAATCAAAATCTTCTAATAACTTCTTTCTAATACATAACATTATATCGAGTATTTTAAAAAAATAAAATTATTCATATTCATTAAGTGATTAAAACTAAAAAGGAAAACACTCAATACTATAAAATCAAAATTATTACTTAAACTTCCATTTTATGACTTTTCTATCTCAGCACACAATTATTAATCAAGCTGGTGAGTCGTGACTTCCTAGTACACTTCCTCAACAACTACAAGCACTACCAAAATGAATTACTCCCTCTTGCGAATTTATATTATATAGTTTGAATTTAAAAGTCGGAAAAAATTTATTCGCATCGAGTGTATACATCAAATTAATGTAATTTTTATTATTATGTGATTTAATAAAGTAAAATAAATGTTAATTAATTATGATTAAGTAAACTGAACTATAAATTTAAACACATGTTATGCATGTATTGACTTGGTGTATATACCCGGTGCGGGTAAATTTTACCCAAAAGTCAGATAAAAAATTTATCATAATTTATGCATATATCCTTCATATATTTTAATTACTATTTTTTGTGACTTGTAATATTTTTACGTAATTTTTAAATATATAAATTATATTTCAAGAATCTTAAAAATCGTATATTCAAATCCTCTGAATATACAGTCAAAATAAAGAAATTTGACTCTCTAAATTAAAACTATGTCATATAAATCGGAGAAATGGAGTAAACAATTATTTCCAATAAATAAAACAGAAAATTAGAGAAATAGAGTAAATAAATATTTCCAATAAATAAAAGAGAAATTTATTAGTGAGAGAAAAGGTAAAAGAAAAGGAGAAAAATGTGAAAAGGGGAGTTTTCTTGTGGATGGAAAAGAAAAAAAGAAAGAGTAAGTACGGATTTCTCTCCCCTGTTGTATATAATTAGGAGAGCCACATATATATATAACACACAAAATTCTTATAACTCTCTCCTACAGTTTTTGATCCCTCTTTTGACTCTGTCTCCTATTCTCCCCTCCCCTTTATATATTATATATATCTGTTTTCTTTCATCAAAATTTGAATTTTACATTGAAATTTCAAGATTCCACCTTTTTCTCAGGTAAATTTTTCTGTATCCATCCATCAAGATTTTGATCAGGATCAATTCTTGGTCAAAATCTTGATTTGCATTCAACCTAACTGGCCGTTTTGCTGCGTTTTTTGCTTTCCCAAGAAAGTAATGGGTTTCTAATTTTAGTATTCTTATTATAGGAGGATTACTACTTCTTTTGAACTACTTGTGGTGTGTTTCTTGAAAATGCAGAAAACTTGTATCGATTGACAACCAAGATAATAGTAGTAAAATTTGTTCTTTTTCAAACTTGTTGATTAAAAAACAGAACAGACAGCTGCCAGCTGTATTATATTTGTATACTATAGATAAATGTGGATTTTTCTCACATGTTGTTGTACATTTATCAATCACAGAACAGAAAGCAAATGGAGATTGCTGTTTACAAACCCTATGGTGATCATGAATTTCAATCACTCATTGAAAGAATTCACCCTCCCAGGTTTAGCTTTTAACTTTAATCTTTCAATAATACTATCTAATTGTTTTTTACAATTTTGATTGTTAAAGTTATATATACCAATCGATTGTGTAAGTAACTTTTATACTGCCCCTTCTTTATATTTTGGCTTCATTACTTAATTTGTTTCTGGTTTTGGCTTTGGCTATGGCTTTTCAGGGTGTGCATTGATAATGATACTTGCCGAAAGTGTACTATTGTGAAGGTAGGAAGAATCGTTATCATTTTCTTATGTTTCCTTCAAATTAGAAATACTGATTTCGATGATGAGTTAGATTTGATTTGTTTTGGTTTGGTTTAAGTTTTGAGTACCTAACCAGCTAATGGATTCCCTCTTAGATTCCAAAACAATTGAAGACGGTATATACTAGGGCCAACTTACAGGAATATTAGCCTAAAAAAACCTGCATTACCATCATTTAGTTAGGCGGTATTCAATTTAGTTTGGCGATAATTTTATATATTTTTCTTTAATATTAATCCATGTGCTGATATAGTTGAACAATTTCTTAAACGATACTAAATTCACCTTAGTAGTGACAAGGAACCACAGGAAAAGCTTATGATTGCCTACTTTCCACTTATAAAAATCAGATTGCAATACTACTGCAGCTGTTTATTGATTGTTAATTAAAATGCTAATTATACAAAAAAGACTTTCTTATAGGATCCACTATCGGGATTGGGAATATTCTTACCCAGTTCTTGTGTAAACGGAAAATGATTGAGAAAACTGGAATTTAATTTCTGCTCAACTCTGCAAGCTGCAATTTCTGTTGTGCAAAATATTGAACTGCAAACATGAAGTGAGAATTCATATAGTATTGTGACGTAGTTATTGTTATTTTTTGGACCACAGGTTGATAGTGCGAACAAACATGGTATATTGCTGGAGATGGTCCAAGTTCTGACGGATCTGGACCTACTGATTCTAAGATCATACATATGCTCTGATGGTGGCTGGTTAATGGATGGTTAGTTCTATGCCTTTTCTTATCTCACCAATCACTTACAGCTGGTTTGAATATTATAATCCAATATAAAAAAGATGCAAGTAACAACTTTCTGATCCATAGCTGAGTCATTCACAACTATAAGATTTTGTTTTTTCTTTCATCTTTTTCCAGTTTTCCACGTAACTGACCAACTTGGGAACAAAATCACTGACGAAAGCCTCATCCACTACATCCAACAGGTTAGTCTATACTTTATTCACTTGAATTATAGTACTACTTTCAAGAAACCCATTTTGTGGGTTTTATAAAGTGTGCTGGCAGCTGTTATCCAAAAACATGTTTTTTGTTTTTCGTTTTTCAAATTAACATTAAACTAAAAAAAACAAGCTTAATGCTGACAGGCTATTTGTGCAAGTAGAAGAGGGTCCAGGGAAGTCCAAACTTGTGTTGGTAGAAATGTAAGGCCCAGGCATGTCTCAATGGAGCACACAGCTATGGAGATGACAGCAACAGATAGACCAGGGTTAATATCCGAGATATCTGCTGTGCTGGCTGAGTTAGGATGCCATGTCTCTGGTGCCGTGGCATGGACACATAACAAGCGAGCAGCCTGCATTGTTTACATGGAAGATGATCTGAAGCATGGGCCAATCATGGACCCCTATAGAGTGGCACAAATACAGGCCCAGCTGGAGAATGTTGTTGAGGCCCACCATTATGAAGGGGAGCGACGGAGTGTGAGGTTGGCAGCCCCTGCAGCTAGCCAGACCCATACCGAAAGACGGCTTCATCAGTTGATGGCTGCTGACAGAGACTATGAACAATGTTGTTCCTGTGGTTATGACTCAAGTGGAGATGATGTAGCTCACAGGCAGAAGAAGGGATCTAATGGCACAGAAGTGAAGATAGAAAATTGCAAGGAGAAGGGTTACTCCATTGTTACTGTGAGGAGTATGGACAGACCCAAATTGCTATTTGACACTATCTGCACCTTGACAGACTTGCAATATGTCGTGTTCCACGCCTCCATCAGTTCTTTTGAATCCATTGCCTTTCAGGTAATCTTTTACTTTTGCCCACTTTATCTAACTGCTCCCGCAAAGTCATAGCGGTTCAGGTCCAGACAGTACCAAAAAACACAATCTTTGTTTTTAACTCTCTACGTATGCATGAAAAAACACAGGAATACTATGTGAGACACAAGAATGGATGGACTTTGGATTCAGAAAGTGAAAGACGGAGAATGATCCAAAATCTGATGGCTGCTACTGAGAGGAGAGTATCTCATGTACGTTTTCAAAATGGATTAACTAGCGCACCGTTTACTGTATCTTTATAATCTACTTTCCCCCTCCCTATAACAAAGTGCTCTAATGAGATATATTAAGTGACTATATGATCTGTACAGGAATTGAGGCTGGATGTTACTACTCAAAACAGGGTAGGACTGTTAGCAGATGTCACAAGAGTGTTTCGGGAGAATGGATTATCCATAAGCAGGACTGAGGTTGGGGTACAGGGAGAGCAAGCAGTTGGCACATTCTATGTAAAAGATACTTCAGGGCAAGCTGTGACTTCAGAAACCTTGGAGATAGTAAGACGAGAAATTGGAGGTACTGTCCTGGTGGCAAATAAATCCTCAGAGAGGCCATCTTCTCAACCAACAAATTTGTCAAATACAAGCCCTAGCAGTAGCAGTAGCAGTGGCAAGCAAGACAACAAGCCTGGTTTCTCATTAGGAAGCATGTTTTGGTCTCAGCTTGAGTGGCTTTCCAGCAATTTCAGACCTATAAAATCCTAAGATTCCAAGTGGTGTTTTGAAAACCCTACTGTGTTTAGGCCATGTTGATTGTAAATATTTAGCAACTTCCATCTGTAAATAAATTAGCAACCTCCGTCTGTAAATAATTAGCAACAGTGGTAAATAATGATAGACGCATGGTACAATGTACATATCTTTGCAGAGTAAAACCATTGGAAGTTCCAAAGTTTAATGGGTGGCGAATGAATCTATCAACTAGAATCTAAATTGGGAACTGATAAAAGGGAAAGTGAAATCTCATAAACTTCATTTATCATAGGTATAAAGCTTTACATTTATTAAGCTTGACAATTATATTTATTTTGAATTGGATGAGTTATGCTCATATAGTGACTTATATTTTGAATTGGATCTTCTTCGAGTTATGCTCATATAGTGACACAAGTAGGAAGTTACCATCAATTAATAGCATGAACACTATATTGCAACCCAATTGTTTTTCATTATGCGTTCTATGTACAAACAATACAGTTTAGGAGTTCTCAGCGCAGAGCACAGACTGGAGGATAGGGAATAGCTATTCACAAGAAATGAGCGGAACGACAGCTATATTTAAATCTTACATAAGTTCATGCCACCTCAAGGTCATCAATATCCAGCCAATCATTTGATTCTTTGCTATCAGGATTCTGCACATTTTCCTTAACAGAACCAATCTGATTGATGGAGCTGGTATCTCTAGACAAGTCAGTGGAGCTTTTCCTCAACTGGACCCAATCTTGTGAGTCCTTATCAGAACTGTGAATTGCCAGTTTTGATTTTGCAGGCATATCTGAATCATCCTCTTCAAGATCACTGAAAGACACATCCTCATCATCCTCAAAGGACATGCTGGTTTTACTGGTACCTGTAATTTCCGTGTTTTCTTCCTTCAACCAATCATCAGCATCCTCATCGTCACTCTCCTCTAACTTAGTCGCCGATGCAGATTGCAATTTTTCATCTTTGCTTAGGGTAATAGGTCTTTCTTCAACCACAAGTTTATCAACTGTTTGATTTTCACTAATGACAGGGTGCACATCGGTACCACAGCTAGCCACTATAGATGAAGTGGCAACATCCACACTAGACATGTCTTGAACCACAACCGCAGAGAGAGCAGCGGACGGGACAGCAAGCATCTCCTCCTGTTGAAAACCACCCATGTCAGTTGATTTAGAAGTCTCCTCCTTTGACCAATCTCCTTCTATTGGCTTGGTTCGTTTATGTAACTCTTGCGCCAATGACGCCCTGGCCTTGACTACCTGTACACAGGATTAGCATTTTCAGCACCAAAGGTTACCAATAACTATTCTCTAGTACAAGGAATAAAGGATTAGTGAACTGTAGACTACTTTTTAACAAAGGCATGCTTTGTTCATATGCTAACTAACCAAGTATGAGCAATCACTCTGTTTTACTATTGGTTTCGTACTCATTATATATGGATGGATAGATTATAGTTTCTCTCCCTACTCATCCACACGTACAACTACTGAATAGTACACGTTTACGGCACACATTAGGGGTCCAGGGGGTTAATAAGAATCCCAAAAATATCATAGAACGCTCACCAGAAAAATTGTGAACCAAAAGTAATGCAATAAAAAATACAACCTTGAAGCTTTCAACTGCCAAAGAGAGGAGATGATAGAGGAGAAGAAGAATTTCCAAGTAGCAACATAAGCAGCAAAACAAAAAAGAAGGAAGGATTTGTCGCAAAAAGACAGGTAGGAAGATGTTTTGACTAGCTCCCCTGAATAGCCAAGTGCCAATATGGCATCAATATACTGAACATGTACAGAAGCGAAGTCCCAAGAATAGCAACGAGTCAGAAATGGGATAATGAATAATCTCTAAGCTCTGATGGCTTGTTCAAATACTAGCTCCAGCAATACTGTCATTGGTTTAGCAAAAAATAACAATAAGCTTAAAAGCTCCTCACTCGAAAAAGTTATTCTGACCCATACATATTAGGAGAACTACTTCCACGGACCAAAAATAAAATCACTTCTGTTTAAGAGTTGTTCCCCTAGAATCAGAATAGGCCAGGCCAATTCTCTAAACCCCATAAATAACTATGATTGGTAGTGTTCTTTCAATCACACATTAACTTTTCTGTTTAGAATAGCCCCATCTGTGTCCATTTTTCATAAGGATATTTCTCCCTGTGCTCTTTAATACTTACTCAATAAACCGTTATAAATAGTAATACAACTACACAAGAGCTACTTTACAGTAAGAGTTGTGCACATCTTAGTCCCACTTCTACTATAAAAGAACTTCAATACTTATTTCATAATCAGCCCAGACAAAAGATAACCTTGATGGGGATTATATGAGTGAATTGCAACCTTATCAAAGAGAAAAAGAAGGCGTGAAAGATTCGACTAGCTTGAAAAAAGAAAGATTTAACAAGTGACCTTCCATTCATTAAATCCTAATCAGCCTTTCTCCAGGTCCAACAACATATTCATTAAACTACATTCTACTCATTAGGAACCAGTAGATAGTGCCAATTGTTGTCAGAGCTAATGAGTCAAAAAACAGTAAGTTATGCATGGACCGTCTTTTACTACTTTTGCAGATAAAGCATTTTTTTCATTTATAAAGGAGAAAAAAAGAGCAGGGTTTAAAGTACTAAATAGATTGTGAATGAGAAATGGAACCATTTCTAGCATTGCATGCACTGCCTTACCTGGGGTGTGGATAAAAGTTCAGCATCTTGTTTATCCAGTCTAGGGTGCAGAAGAACAAAGTAAATCTCCCAAAAGCGAGCCTCACTCATGTAACCTGGGCAGAGCTCAATCCTCAAAGCAGCCAGTCTTGGAGCAAGACGTTCGACAGCTAATGCATGCTCTTGTTGTGCATCAGACAAGTCAAACTCTACTGTAATAGATAGAGCAAAATGTTAGATATTCCGTCCTTAAATATACGTGTCGCAAAGCATACATTACACAATAAAGTTGTGATAGTAACATATGTGAGAAAGAGTTACAGTCACGTATGACAACCAATAGTTTATGTAAGGGTTTCGAGATTATCCAGAAAAACAGGACACAGATAAGAAAATAAAGGGAGTTGGCATATTTCCATGTCACCATCATAATGGGAGTATTAATAAAACTTACAACAACCCAAAAAAGAAATAATAATAGAAGTTCCGCATCTTGTTCATCCACTTCAGGGAAAACAATTACATATATGAACTAAGTCATCGGTAAATAAAAGGGCAGTCACGGAAACATCCAAAGGTTTATATTTCACCATGAAATGCACATAAACAAGCATCTGTTTGACTCTGCACATTCAAAAGATATATGCACAAAGTTGGAAACTTTTACCCCTCTACTTTCAAGTATCCAAAACAAGCATTTCACTCTTTACCTTGAATTCTACATTAGTCAAACTGAAACCTAAATAAAGCTTCCATCTTTTCTATCTTTGAAGCTGCTACCTAGTAATTAAAGTGCTTTCAGTTTAAGGCCAGTGTGGACTGTGGATTGACGAGTGATCTTTTCCAAGCTGCAAATCTCTAAGAGTATATTTAACCTTTGAAATCTGCTTGTTATCCAACAGTTAATTTCATATCATCTCGATTAAGAGAGGAAAATCTTCTCATGTTCAAGTCATGTTGTGTGGCGCCTAAGCACTGAGCAGTCCAAACTATTATATTGATCTCAAAGGTTCATTATTGAGCATTCTAATAACCAATTTTTTTTTTGCACAAGTAGTGAGTATTGATATAAGTAAGAAAAATCGAAATGACAGCACAGTGCAGGCTCAAAATTAGGTGA
Source organism: Solanum piurae (assembly GCA_029582685.1). NCBI lineage: Eukaryota > Viridiplantae > Streptophyta > Magnoliopsida > Solanales > Solanaceae > Solanum > Solanum piurae. The sequence goes on along the minus strand of JAJOOO010007073.1, from coordinate 4,665 downwards.
GCATGTAAAAGGAACAATAAAAAGACACCTTCGTCGTCTTCATCATCAAACAAAGGGAAATCCAACCAAGTCTCAGGATGCATAGCAATGTCCCTCACAAAAGCCACTACTTCCTCAGTAACACCAACTGCACCTCTACCGGAATCAAACCTCTTATCCTCTTCGTCGTCGTCCTCCTCTGGTCCCAGTTGCAGTAAGTTGGACGCCATTTTGGTGATTTCGGACACGGGAATATTCTTCGAAAGCTTAGATATCCCACTCTTGAATCTGCCCCCAATTTCAGCAATATCACTCCGCAAACCCGCGATCCCCGCAGGATCGGATTCTTCGTCACCCGAATCTCGAGCTGGTCCTGAATTCGGATCCAGTAAAAGCTTATCAGGCTCGGATTGGGGCGGTGGGGCCAGGAAAGAGGCCACTCCCCAAAATTGACGGGTTAGGGTTTTGGTGAGCTCTGAGAAGTCATCCTTGACGCCGCGTGACGGTGATACTGGCGATGAATCATCATCATCTGTTTGTTGCTTCTCCGTAGTAGGTTTAGTAGAGCGATCGTGATTGCTTGAAACGTCGTCGTCCCTATCGTCGTCGTCGAGTCTGAGAGTATTGGCAATGGATCGAGCAAACCATGACATTGTAAGATGACGGTGACAGAAAAGATGGAGGTTTCACAGTTCGCCGGCGAAGACTAATTTGGTTAAGACAGTTGGGAACTTCGCAATCGACAAGCAAATATGAGCTCAAGGACAGACGAGCAAGACAAAGCTACGACGTCGTTTTGAGGTCGCCTAATAATTGCGTTTGTTGCTTCAAAACTTCTCTGTAAATTTTCTAGAATGAGATGTTCTTCTTGATTGAAAAATATTTTTTGTAAAATATTGTTTTTCATCTTTTGCAAAAACTTTTCTTCAAAAAAATTTAAAACAAACTACCTAGGTAGAAGTAGGGGTGTTTTACATCATATCAATTCAAGTTCCTATTATTAAGTGATAATTATGTACACTCAAATATCATACATTTCTTATTTAATATAAATAATGAATTTATTTTACATACCTTTTGAATCACTCCATTTTATATTACCAGTCTATTTTCCTTTTTACATAAGTGCGCTAAATAATTGTCCTTTCCTCGTATGCATTTGAGTACTCAAGGTCCCCTTTCTTTTGGCGGGTATCGTAATGCGGCTTAATCCCGAATCACTCCTTAAGGAACAAGACATAATAATATAGCGCACATCAAAGAAGAGAGTGGGTGCTTAGGAGCAGCTCAAACAAAGAAGAGTTTGGTCCGGTTTGAATTCAGGCACGATCTGCTCGTCTGCTGCTAGGTCCGGAAATGGCATCGGACGAGGCAGTCGTTATGCCCCTTAATGAATCGAATGGTCCTTCCACCTTGACTAACTAGCCGTCACTTCTGCTTTTCCACTTTCCACGAGTCAAAAAATGTAACGATAGCTAATATAACTAGAGAGTTAAGGCGAAATACTTGTAGTGAGTAAAAAATGACTCCACTTGGGTGTTTGTAGTAGAGGACAACCAATCCTCTAACTACAAGCTACCCTCCTGACCACCCTCCCATTTCTAGAATTTTACCATGAGGGTGTATGTGCTTAGATGCACTTAAGTTCTGATGACCTGCTTTTTTCACCAGTAATGGTTAATTGGCCCCTTACTATAGATTGGGTATTAGCGCTGTTTTTGAAATAAGGACGTTTAGGTTTGACTAATTAGATAGAAAAGGGGCAAGTCAAAACCCACTCTGCTGAATTTGGGCTGGATGAGTAACCTTCTATCTGACCTTTGTACCAATAGTAGAGTGACTTGCTACTTTCAATCATAAAAGGAAGATTGAGCAATGCAAATGAGAAAGGAGTCCCTCCTTCTCTGGTAACCCGCCGCCGCATATGTAAAAAAAAAAAGGGGCGGAGAAAGAAGAACAACCGTTTTACATTAGGACATGAGGTGACGGATTTGGCTAGGTTACATAATGGAAATGTATCAGACTGCAAATCCTAGTCATTCCAGCCCTAGTGTACTTATCCACTAGCATTGAAGGAGAAGAATGACAAAATATGCTTCCACAATAAGGATTACACATTTTAAATAATATAGACAAGTAATCTAAAATGGATCTGAGTATCTTTACTTTGCGAGAATACAAGGTGTCTCATGTACTCAAGGATTTGAAACAAATTTCTAATTCAATGAATGGATCGTTTTTGTAATTCGACAAGGCTGATGCCTCAGTTTTTCTGTCACGCCACAACAAATTTATCCCCACTTCTCAAATGAAAAACACTTAGGGACCGTTTGGTACAAAGATCAATAGTGAAGAGATTAGTAATGCAGGAATTATGTTTTGTGTTTATCCTTTATATCATACAATTGAATTGACAAGACTCCCCGTTATGTCCCTTTCTTCGTCATAATTAACGTATTAGTAAAACAAAAAAGAATTCAAAACTGGTGTCTAATATTTTTCAGTATTTAAATCCAATAAAAATATACACTTGAGAAATAGTATAGATTATCCTTTGTCATCTCGATTACGACATTTTTTTTTTATAATCATATATTGAACAGTTCGTTGTATATACAGTATACGGAGTATGGACATTGTTCATGCCTTCCTTTCTATTTTCTTTTTAAAAAAAATTGTAAAAATTCACTTACTTGATTAAATATTTTTGTCCATGTTGAGTTCATAAAGAACAAAAACAACTCTCTATCAATAATTTTTTTTTCCTTTTGTGGGTCTTGCAGAAAAAATCCTATGTCAGCCCAATCCTTTTGGAGCCCTTTCTTTTTTCCTCAATAAGAAAATTATAAATACTTCATCAACATTAATCTCTTCAATATTCAATAGTTTCGAAAAAAAATGATCTAGTTTAATTTGATACGAAATTTATGAAAATAAAAATATATTTTTTAATTTTGTGATCCTAAATTAAAATTATGTCAAATGTATCAAAATGTCATTTAATCTTATGATCTTAAATATGTCACGTGAAAAATTAAAATTAAAATATTATCAGAAAAAAGGAAATAATCATATTTTTTTAAACAGACTTAAAAAGAAAGTAAATCATTTTACTTTATAAACGGAGGGAGTATTAATTGATTAACTTAATTCCACTTTTGACAATGTCCATAATCTTTAATTAGTTGCTCCCCACTTGCCTATTTTCTTTTCGTACATACTAATTTTGTACTTATCCACAAGTTGACTTGTAAATTTTTTGTTCATCTTCTCCCTGATTCTAGCGTTGTTCATAAGGGTTCGATTGTTAATTAAGCGTGAAAATGAGCACGATGGCCAACAAAGAAAGTAGAATTAAGAAGTGTTTAAAAGCACCAATCCGAATTCTAAGCCTGACGAATTGTTCAGGCAGAATGGGGTACGGAAGTGCCATTGGCTCATGTCCTGCTTTTACACAAATCTCCTCTTTGCCCAGAAGTTTCAGTGCTAATTCATCTGCGTCTAGTGGTGAGGATGATTTCAGGGAGCTGATGCGAATTTCTTCGAGAAAAAATCATGTGGAATTGGTGAACGTGAGGCAAAAATCCCTCGATAAAAAAGGGATGAATAATGTTGTGCCTCGGACTCGTTACGTTGCCATTGGAAGAATTGATGAAGAAGAGCCCTGTGATTTTGGTGAGGAAGTCAAAGTGAGTACAGATGTTTATCCAAGAAGTAGAAGTTATGCTGTTTCTTCAGGAAGGACAACGATGTCAATTGGAAACAGAATCCAAAGAAAAAAAATCAAAAAATTTGGCATCGGATTTTATTTTATTTTTAATTGGGGGAAGGGGATTACAATGGGAACGAATCCTCACTAATAAGGTTAGAATTCAGGTAATCAACCAACTAAACTACTCAGATTTCTCTTGGCATCGGCTGTTTAATCACCTGGATTGTTATTTGTGTTCTCTCTTCCGTTGTTGTCATCTGTTTTTGCATATACATGATCAATTAATTAGCGCCGTCAGTTCTCCAGGCAATATACTGCTTCTTTCATTCTCTGGTTACCCTTCCTCTTAATGTTCATTTTTCTACATGGAGGTAAATTTTATTGATAAATAATCTTGGAGAAAATATTAATTTAAGTTAAGACAAAATGTTAATGCTTACGATATATACACTAAGGAGGAAGGATTTAATGATCTTTCACCACTAGCTAGGCTTCATCGCACAATTTCAATTGTCAATTATGATCATCATGAGACAGTGATGGAGCCAAAAATTTAAATGAGGAAATTCGAGTCCGGAGCCTAAAGGGCAAAAAAAATTGTCAAAAATTCCAAAATGGTACATCACTTTTTTTTTTAACCAAAAGGGCAAAATCGCTGCCCAAGCAGCGATTTCGTCTAAAAAAAAAATTTCTTTTTTTTAATTAAACAGCAGCGATTTTGTAAAAAAAAAATTCTTTTTTTTAATTAAAAATCGCACAGCATCGATTTTGTAAAAAAAAAATTTTAATTAGTAAAAATCGCTGCCATTGTAAAAAAAAAATTCATTTTTGCTGTGGCGGCGATTTTAAGTCAGAATTTTTTTTTCCTTACACATCGCTGCAGGGGTAGCGTTTTTCATGCCGAGTACTATTATTTTCATGCCTATTATTAATTATTAATAATATAAAAATGATAAACAAGACGACAGTATACT